>JAANDH010000226.1:86006-164773 GCA_011799765.1 Nymphaea thermarum | reverse complement strand
GGAGTACTCCAACTCCAACCCTGAAGCAGGTTGCCTTCAAGGTAAAAATGAATGAATTATTTGCTGCTGCAGCGATCAACAGGAAGGACTTGCTTGTCACAGTAGCTACAAATAGTGAACCTTTCAAGATAGAATGTACAGTTGAGTGGCAGAATACCTTTGGGAAGTGGCTAGCAGGTGAGGAGAATCTTTGATCTGACAAAAAATCTGCGGCATAAATTTACGATATGAACTTTGGGTATAATTATTACCTGATTCTTTAAGTTGTAAGATTTTCCGTAATCAACGTCAACATTAGTAAGGGTTATAAAGTTTAAGACATGATCACATGCACGGAGTTACACAAAATGAATGACACAAGCCAGGGAAGGCAAGAAGCTCAACTATCTCTCGGTAGGTTTTGATAGTGAACATATATTATTATTTATAAGTTGTTGTCTTTAAAAATATAGCCTGTAAATTGGGTGTATCGGGTACAACCAACAAAATCTGCCTTATCTTTTTTGAGTAATTTCTTTAATTCCAGTTTTATCAACATCTTCAATGTCTTCAATAGTTTTCTTGATCAAACTGATGATCATTGCAAACTAACCCAACCAGGTAAGCTACTTCCATTGGAGCAATAGTTCTAGCTTTTCATGTTGCAGTCTAAGAAAAGAAAGTCTAGGTTTTAATTCTTCTCATGAATTAAAGTTTGAAGTTTCAATCCCTCTCTTTCTCAACACACACACACACATGCATATACCCTCTCTTTCTCAACACACACACACACATGCATATATTGATACACCACCCATTTGAGTAGGCTTAATTTGTTGAATTTACATCCCTACAGGTAGTTTTGATTCAATTTAATTGACATATTAGCTGATTAAGTCGGTTCTTTGATCCTTGTATGCATTATTAATTGGTCAAAGATAAAACGGGCCAAACAAGTCGAGCATGAAAAGTTCAGTTTGTGTTTGGATCACGTTCTAAAGAACAACGATGTGCAACGACCTGGTTAATTTGAATGTTTGATTAGCTCAAGAGTGTCAACCGAGTGTACCATGCTCTATGAGGTTATAACCGTTGCGTCAATTAAAAGATTTTCTTGTTCACTCGCACCAACAGTGACGCTACAACATACCACACAAACAACTACCACGACACCTCCAAGAACTTCCGGTCTGTCATTCTCTTCGTTATATATTCAACAACGAGTAGGGCTGTACACGAGCCCAGTCGAGCTCGTGCTCTGTCACTTTAACATGACTCGAGTCCTATCTTGTTCGGCTTGCATTCTAGTTGAGCTGTACAAGGTCAGGTCGAACTCGACTCAACAGACCCAGACTGGGTCTCGGCTAGAGCTTGACTCTTTTAAGCTCTTTAACCAATTCCTCATTTGACTTATTTCTTTCCTTAGCTTTAAGTTTGAAAATTACAAAAAAGAAAACCTAAATTAAACAAGTTTACTTGAATTTAATTGAATCAGAGTTCTTGCAACGAGTCGAGCTTTACATACCATCTAATTCCACAGTCGAAGGTAGCTGGCTAGCAGAACTAAATTGTTCAATGAGAGAAAGAACAATAGACTGCCCATGTTAGAGATTTGCTTGGGACTTACCCTATTTCCGATCAAATTTTGAAGTGACAACAGACCGGCCCAGGTCTTCAGCATATAGCTGAAATTTTCACTATTAATATTATAAATCAGCTTAAGAAAACCCACATGAATCCTATAAACAAGTCTTGATGCATAACTTAATTCGAAGTCAATATTGCCGTCAACGAAAATGTGTGTTTTTTTCTAAAGAACTGCATTAACAATGCGAAAAATAAGTCACAAAAAAAGGCAATTTTTGAAAAAAAAAATGCCAACCAATTTTCTCATGTTTTAATTTCAACTCCAATCTGCCTTTTCGCATTTTCTAATTCTAATTGTTGCTTATTTATTTTTTGCTGTTGTTTTATTTTTCTTAGTTTTTAAGATTTTTGAAAATTTTTGAAAATTTGCAACATTGTTCATAGGGCATTAATATGTTAATATACCATTTTGTGTGAGTCTGTGTGGGCAATTGCCTGCACAAGCCCACATCTACCTCCAACGCTGGGTGCAAAACCAAAATTACTCTTAACAATGATATGCTATGAAAATTTTCTTAAATATTAAATATTTGAAACTCCTACCACATACAACAACAAAATTCTTCTCACACCAGAACTTCTATAGCACTTTCTATCTTATACCCCAAACATGGGGAAGTCGTGCTCCCACTTTTTTAACCTGCTTGAACTTAAGATCCAAAGCTTAAATTGAAACCCGATTTTTTAAAACTTTAAATATCTTGCCCAAGTAAAATTTTTTCAGTGAAAGTGAAGAGACAAATTTCCTATTAAAAAATTTTATTAGAATTAGCAACTTGAATTATTAGAAATAGTGCTTGGACAGGATGGGTCATGTCCTGCACCATGGTTAACATATGGATCTAACTAAAAGCAACCCCAATGGCTCTGAAATCTCAGTTGTACACAGTACATATGGGTCCTCATTTTTTAGCTTCATGTGGACCAAAGTTTTCTCATAAATAATCAATGCAGCCAAGGTCTGTTCCGGCGAACCATGGAACTTTCACGCCCATTAAATGACAAGCGGGATTTGGCTTTTCTTCTACTTAGTAATTTGCATATGGCAAGCGCAGAAATATTTGTTATTTGTTTGCTTTGAGAACTTTTCTTTGGCGCACAGAAAAAGTTATTTTCGTCCGTTCAGTTAAAATAGTAACTAGAAAAGAACAATTTCAAGGAATCTTAATAAATAACGTTTCTCGGATGACACATTTTATTTTAAGTTTTTGGATATTAGCTAGTCTAAGGGTACCTGGAATTTGTGATGGCACATGTTTCACAAAGAACTTAGACCTTTCATGTGATTATGGGAAATTGCTGGACTATAAATGAAATGGCTGATGTATACGTAAGAATGCCAATATATTCAATTTATGTCATACAATATAGGACTGAATCGTTCTGTAAAAAAGTCAGATAAAACAAAAATTTAATATCGGGTTAGGAAATTATAAGAACTACTAACCTTTTTATAGTTTAGACGAAAACACATCTAAAACTGCAAACGGTGTGTTCATAAAAGTAATCTAGGGAGAAGTATATCAATAACAAGCTTTTATGTATATATATATATATATAATACATATACAAAACATATGCAAAAATAGACTAGAATCTTTGAACAAACATTGGTTCAGACCCCTCGTAGTGCGCATTGGCGACGAATGGACCATGCCAACGATGTTTGCGTGGCCCATCCTCATATGGGACGAATCTTGAAAGCACGGGGACAGCTGGTCTATGTCCAGAAATGCTTCTCCCACAGCTACAAAAACCAGCAAGTGTGGCACTAGACATCTCCATCACTCATCACTGACGGATGCAGTTGAGTATGAAAATTCAGTCAGTTCACTGACGAGACGCAGACCCCAGCACTATATTGAGTAGGGATGATACAGCTAGTGAGGGAACACCGAGGCAGTGCCACCATTGCTGCTTGAAAACCGGCCAGTAACCCAACACATGGCCAACTTGATCTGGCGAAAATGTGCCACCACCAGATTCATGCCAGACCACTGAAACTTTGCTTTAACAGCTTCTAGGTCGTATAAGAGAGTACTCCAACCCTCTGGTAGGTTCCATTCAAGGTAAAGATGAATCAATTATTTGCTGCTGTGCTGCAACGATGAACAGGAAGGACTTCCTCGTCACAGTAGTCCTAAAAGAATGAGAGCTTCCAGGATAGAAGCTACAGTTGAGTGGAAGACTATACTTTTGGGGAAGGCTGCAGGTGAAGAGAATCTTTGATCTGACAAAAAGTCTGCGGCATAGGTTTACGACATGATAGTTATTTGGATTGGCACAGGAGTACCTGATGCTGTATATTTGTAAGTTTTTACAGTGTTAATTAAAATTCAGTTAACACTGATAGGCCTGAGAATATGGGAGCAGAAGTAGGAGCCTTAGAATGATCATCAACGTCTCAATTAGTAAGGGCTAAGGATCCGAGACACGATGACATGCGTGGACTCTGATGCCTGGAATTCCATCAGGCCATGCATGTTCGTTGTCAATCCTCACCCTCTATCTGTTTTAGGATCTTCATAAACCCACACATCAATTACAATATAGCACTGCACTGCCATCAGCAGTCCAGACAAGTAGCAAAGCTGGTTATATACGTTGTTCTTGTGTATGAAATATGCTGTTTTGTGTACGAAATTTCATGTGTCATTTTAATAATGACAAAAGATGCCTATAATTTTTTGAGGAGATAAAAAAAATGAAATCGTAAAAAAAAGATTTAAAAATATGATAAAAGTAAAATTTGTCAGTCCGAATGATCATATAGTTGTGACCAATATACCCATTCAAATAGTTTTTTGTCCTGCTCATGACATTATCTCATCAATATTTTATTATCTCATACTTATGTTTAATATTATCTCATACATCCATTTGTTATCTTATTATCTCATAAATATTTTATTATCTCATAAGTATTACCTCATACTTAAGTTTAACGTTATCTCGTACATCCACCCGCCCGTTATCTCATAAATCTTTTGTTATCTCATAAACATTATCTCATACTTATTTGTTATTTCATACCTATTTATTATCTCACATACATGCATATTCAATGTTTGGGCATGTAAGTAAATATGCATATTGGTAGTATGGTCTACATCCGGCATACACTCGTTACATACACATAGGCAACATAGAGAACTTGTTCTCGACGATTTATGCTTATAAGAATCAAATTGACGATCGCATTCTCACCGACCTACTAGCCCGACCAGCTAAGCTGCTCCCATTGGAACAATAGTTCAATCTCTCTCTCTCTCCACACACACACATGCAAATATTGGTCCACCACCCATTTGGGTACGCTTAATTTGTTAAATTTAGATCCCAACAGGTAATTTTGATTCAATTTAAATTGACATATATCTACGTATATTAGCTGATTAAGTGGTTCTTTGATCTTTGTATGCATTATTAATCGGTCAAAGATAAAATGGGCCAAACAAGCAAAAACTTATCGATCATGAAAAGTTCAGTTTGAGTTTATATGTCGCTCTAAAAAAACAATCCTTCATAATCTTCGATACAATGCTAAAATTTTTAGGTGTTATAATATATTTCCTTAAAGCACATGTGTCTGCACCACTTTAATAATTTTCTTTATAAATCCTTAAAGATCTATCACAATTTTTAATATGAGGCTAAATTAGAACAGGGGCTAGAGCTTGAGAGTGGGTCAGATCGTCACACTCTTAGCTTCAGAACGAAGTTTGAAGTGACAACAGACTGACCCAGCTCTTCAACATGCGGCTGAAATTTTCACGCCCAGCTCTCCAACATGCAGCTGAAATTTTCACTAGTAATATTATAAATCAGTTTCAGAAAACCCCACTAATCCTATAAACAAGTGTCGCTGCATAACTTAGTTGCAAGTGCCATGATCTGTATGAAATAGTTAAAGAACGTTTTTTTATTAAATGCATAAAAAATTAGAAAATTAGTCACAAAAAAAAAGTCCAAAAATCCATTTTTGGAAAAAAAGGTTACCACCATTTTTTTTCATGTTTTTTTGCTGCCAACTGCTTGTTTACAATTTCTAATTTTTGTTCGGTGCTCGTCTACTTATTTTTTTTATGTTGTCTAACCCGTTTTTCTTTATTTTGCATAATTTTCAAGTTTTTTTTTAAATTTACCATATTTTCCAATTTTCTCAAGCCCCTCATATTAGACCCCATAAAAACCCTGGATACTTTCTTCATGGCTTATCTATTTTGTTAAGTTAAGTGCTTTTTAACGGACCGGCATTAATATTTCTCTTTTTTCTATTTCATTTTTTTGTTTGATTATAAAAAAGCTTTTTTGAGTGCAGCCCAAAAGGTGAAAAGTCATAATTTTTTAAGCCATGCCCAGTATTTCTGAGTTTAGTTTTGGCGGTATGTAGTAAAATTAAGAGTTCTGGTGGTACTCATTAACCTTCAAAAATGTTTGTTTTCTGTTTTTGGGGACGGTGGGGGATGCGTTAGTAAGTAGATAAGAAAATGAATATAAAGCATGACTATGTAAATATACAATTTGTGTGAGCCTGTGTGGGCAATTGCCTGCACAATCCCACATGTATCTCCAACGGTGGGACAAACCAAAATGTCTCTAACAATCTTTTTTTTTTTTAATTATTGAATATTTGAAACTCCTACCACATGCACCAACAAAATTATTCTCACATCACTACTTCTATAGCACTTTCTATCTTGTGCTCCTAACTTAATGGGGTATTCATGTTCCCACTTTTTATCATAAGGGTATTTTTGTAATTTTATAAGGAATTTTTTTTTTTTTTTTTTTTTCAGGTTTCACTTTGGCCTTTATAAGAAGGGTGGGCTTCTATTTAACCTACTTAGCGCATTTCAACTTAAGATCCATGGCTTAATTTAAAACTTGCATCTTAAAATTTCAAATATTTTTTTCGAAGTAAAATTTTCTCATTCGAAGTGATGTTAAAGAAATTTTCCACTAAAAAATTTTCTCATTAGATTTGACAACTTGAATTATTAGTAGAGCTTGCAGACCAAATTGGCGTGGATGGGTCATGTCCCGTACAATGGTTAACATATGGATCCAATTCAAAACAGATCAAATGAGCGTGAAATCTTAGTTGTACACAGTACATATAGGTCCACATTTTTTAGCTTCATGTGGATGAACTTTTTCTCATACATAATGCAGCCAAGATATGTTCCTAGCTAGCTATGGCCAACCATGCAACTTTCACGCCTTTTAAATGACAAGCAACATTGGACTTTCTTCTACTTGTTTGCATACGGCAAATGTAAAACTGTTTGGTGTTTGTTTGGTTTGAGAACTTTTCTTTGGGGCACGAAAGAAGTTATTAGCGTGCGTTCAGTTAAAATGATCCTTCGCAAACAATTTTAATGAATTTCTTAAGAAATCACGTTTTTGGGATGCCACACTTTATTTAACTTTTGGATATTAGCTAGTCTAAGAGTTCCTGGAATTTGTACTGGCACATGATTCACAAAAACTTAGACCTTTCATGCGATTACGGGACATGTATATGTAGGGATGTCAATATATTCGACTTGTGTAAGATAATATCCGACTGAATAGTTACAAAAAAATCGGACATAAAAAAATTTAATATCCAATTAAGAAGTAAGATCATATTCGGTTTTAAGAAATGACATCTGGTAAGACTCAAATATATATGAATACTCAATTAGATTTGGATTTGGATCGGATTCAGTTTTAAATAGTTATTCAATATTAATAACCCCTATATTTTGAAAATCAGCCGGGTTTCGTTTAAAATATGGATCTGGATTTGGATTTGGATGTGAATTTAAAATCATATTCAAATCAGATTTAGATTGTAAAATCAGATTTTAGATTCGGATTCAGATGTAACTATTTTTCATTTATGTTCAAATCCAAACTTTCTAAGGTGTGAATATCAAAAAAATGAATATGGTTAAAAATATATCCAATTTGAATCTGATCCGTTGCATCCCTTTGTATATGCCAGTCGGGTTTTCCTGGAAGGTTTCCTTGTGGAGAGCTAAAGTTGTTTTTCCTATAATCCCAAAAAGGGGCTCGGTGTGGTTTCAATGTTTCCCCAACTTCCCTACATGCCTAACATAAGTGTACTTGAATCAAGAGGCAGATGGAGTTGGTGATTCAATATAATTAAAGAGCGCTAGCTACTGTAAATTCATGAAACTTATTTAGATAATAATGATGATGATGACAACGATAAGGACAACAACAATAACACTATTGCCTTAAAGCATTATATGACATAACTGTTGGCTTGCCAATAATGTTCCAAATGTTTGGTTCCCTGGCCCCTTCCTGTTCAATTTGTTCCTTTGCTTCCTCTCGAGTACTTGGCTTAATTTTTTTTTTTGTCTAAGCTAAACGTTAAATTTAGTAAATGTTTACAAATGGCAAATTAGAGGGTTTTAGTTTATTAGGTAAGATTTGTTACAAGAATAGAACTTTTTCCATAAACATTAGCAATCAACTCATTTAAAAACGTTTTGTGCATCGCAAAACTTTTCATGTATTGCTGATGATACTCTTATAAACTCTTCATGTGTCACTGATAGCATCCTTAAAAACTCTAGGCATGTTGCTAGAAGTTTTTGAGAAATTAAAATTTGAAATATTAAGAGTTTCAAATATAAGTAGACATTACCTGATGGGCTAAGCGGGCCGAACTTGGGCCACAAGCAAGGACTTTGGGTCAGCCCGAACCCGACTGTGTGGAGCCTTGGGCTGGCCACGCCTGACTTGATGGCCACTGTTAATTTTGCGGGGTGCGGGTGTGTTTGGCCGAGAAAGGGAGAAACTTTGACCAACTATGGTCTTCATTCTTGTGCATCATATATTCATGTTGACATTTAAACAAATTTGGTTTCTAATTTGAATCCAAATCCAAAAGCCCCTGTATCAATTTGACTTTGCAAACATTTGAATTGAGAATGCTTTGCAAGAAATTAAAACATGAAATGGGCCCATTTCTTTCACAATAATCCTATCTTTAAGTCTCGACTCAATTCAAGAAAATATGTATGCATGCACAGAAACTTCTTGGATTCATATATAGTTTAAAAGTTATTAATATTTTCCATTCAGTCACAAACAACTAAAGTTTATGCCAATGCTGTAATGCTCGGATGGTTGTCACTTAATTATATTTATCGGCCCACGACCGCCTCCAAAAATAAGTTTTCAAATAAATTCATATCGAGTCCTAAAACACAAGTTTAAATAGGTCCATAAGTAAAGAACATTCAATCTAACGGTCCATAATAAGAACAAAAGAAGCCCCTTACAAAGACAAAATGCAAAATTGAAAAAAGTTGCATTTATTTTTCTTTTTTGCTGAAGACAAAATTACAAATACCAGGCATGAAAAGAAAACTTATGTATCACAGGTTGATAAAGCAATGAGGCAGGCCTCAGGGCAAAAGTGGTTATATGTATAAAGATGTATCCGCTCTTTAAAAATTTCAGTTTTGACCCCAAAAAAGTTAGAAATGAGGACATTCATTTATGATAATGACTCCTTTATGAACCCTTAAAGATTATTCACAATCTTCAATAAGGGACTAAATATTTGAACGTTACAGTAATGACCAAAATACTCTAAAATAATTTTTTTTTTAAAAAAAAAGGTTATGAAAATTTTAAAAGTCCAGAATATAGGCTTCATTTCATGTGCATTTATGAGTGTACAGTTGTGTGCATGCAACTAGGGGTGTGCATGCAACTCGATTTCTTTATATGGGTGGAACCTTGAAAGCATAGGGATTGCTGATTTATGCCTAAAAACCAGCATGTGTGACACTTGACATCTCATATGGTGCAGTTAAGTATGGAAGTCCGTTTGGTATGACCCCGATCAAGGAGACAGAAATTTTTCATGAGGGGAATGGAATTAAAGTTTTTAAATTTTGACAGGAGTTGAAATATCATTTTTCAAATTTTTTATATAAAATAAATAAAATTTTATAAAATTTAGAAATTTTAATTCGCTCCCTCATAAAAAATTTCTGATTATTAAAGTAAAATTAGCAGTTAGTGAGTGACTAAAAATACTGGTAAAAGCTATTTGTTGGTGGCATCCCATCCTCTGCGACTGCAGTAACCCGACGTATGGACAACTTTGGCGCGAATGCCCAGATACTTGCTCTTGAACTCTTCATGGCCAGATACTTGCTCTTGAACTCTTCATGGCTCATGTCTGCAAATTCATTCAGCCCTAGCCAATAACTCTTGTTCTTCCTGTTCACCCTGTTGCCACCAGATTCATGCCAGAACAATCAAACTTTCTTCTAACAGTTTAAGGTCTTATAAGAGAGTACTCCAACCCTTTGGTAGGCTGCATTGAAGATGAAGATGTATCAATTATTTGCTACTGCAAGTCTGCAACGATGAACAGGAAGGACTTCCTTGTCACTGTAGTTACCCAAGAGTGAAGCTTCCCAGATAGAAAACTACAGCTGAGTGGAAGACTATACTATTGGCGACGCCGCAGGTATGGAGAATCTTTCATCTGACAAAAACTCTGCGGCATAGATTTACGATATGCACGCTGGTTCATCCTTATCAAAATCGCAGTCAATATTGATAAGACTGACATGATGGGAGCACAAAATAAAGCCTTGGAATGATCATCAACGTCCAAATTAAGGCCTAGACACGACGACATGGATGGAGTCTGGTCCTTGGAATTCCATCGGGCCCTCCATGTTGGTTGTCAATTCTGAATAAATTTTTTGTTTTCTGGCTTTTTAGTTTCCTTCAAATAATTCTCGCTTTTAAGAAGGGTCGAAGCTCTCCCCTTCTCCCATGCTCGGGTTTTAAGAAAATTTAATTATGTTTTAGTTGTTCTTATGGATAAATTATCTTTCGATCAAAATCTCCCTCTCTCTCGTCTATCACACATTTGGTTAAGCTTAACCCATGGATGAAGTTTTTGGTTGCGGGAAGAAGAAGAGGGGGAGGGGGGCAGAGGCGAAGGCTAGTGTGGGCACCCTTCAATGTTTCTTTGTTTTTATAATAACTTATTTGAATATTTATTCTGTTATATACATAAATGACCCTCTTTGGATATACAAATATGTGACTGATGCCTCTACACCAGCCTTAGCTACCCTTCATTATCTTCTCCGTGAATCCTAGCTCTATGTATCCTCAGATTCTACAGTCCAAGCTAGCTTGCAAACTAGCAGAAATAAATTATTCAAATGAAACGAAGAACAGTAGGCTGCTCGTGATAGAGATTTGCTTGGGATTTCTCCTATCTCCGGACCAAAGGTTTAAGCGACAACGGACCCCAGATCTTCCTTATCCGAAATTTCCACTAGTTCACAAGACCCCAGAAATCCTATAAACAAGTGCTGATGCATAGCTTAATTGCAAGTACCATAATGTTTTTGAAAGTGGACATTATAGTAATAAAAAATACGTGTTTTTTATAAAAAAAGTGTTAAAAATATACAAAATAAGTCAGCTGAAAAAACCAGCAACACACTTAAAAAAAAAAAAAATCAAAACTGTCTTTTCCCTTTTCTTTACTTAAAACATATTTTTCACATTTTTAACACCAAATTACGTGTTTCTTTATTTTTTGATGTTGACTTACTAGTTTTTCATTTTTTTCATTTTTTACAAATTTTAAGTTTTTTTTTAATTTGTTTGAAATTTTACCATATATAGGTGCCCCTCCAAATATATGTTTAAAAGTAAATATTAAATTTCTCAATGTAAAAATAAAATAATGTTAAAGAGCTGCACACTAGCCCACATGTGGCTGCGCCACTGGTGGGGGAGCATTAATTGCACTAATACATGGTTAAGAAAATGGTTATGGGGAATGAATACATAAATTTCTTTGAAGTTTCACTTCAACCTTTAAAAAGACCGGCTGGGTATTCTATTCAACCAACAGAGATATTTTGGCACGTACAATCTATAACATGACTCTTTATTAGGTGCCATAACATATAACCTGCCCGATATAACTCACTTAACTTAAAAGATTACCGGGGCATAATTTCAAGCTGGCTTTTTAAAATTTCAAATATCTTCCCTAGTAAAGTTTTCTCATTGGAAGTGAAGAAAGAAATTTGTTACTAAAAAAATTTCGTTAGAATTGACAACTTGAATTATTAAAAATAGTGTTTGGCCAGGCTGGGTCATGTGCCGCACCAAGGTTAACATATGGATCCAACCAAAAGCAGCCCCAGTGTCTCTGAAATCTCAGTTGTACACAGTACGTATGGGTCTTCATGTTTTAGCTTCATGTGGACCAAAGTTTTCTCATAAATAATCAATGCAGCCAAGGTCTGTTCCGGCCAACCACGGAACTTTCACGCCCATTAAATGACAAGCAGGGTTTGGCTTTTCTTCTACTTAGTAATTTGCATATGGCAAGCGCAGAACTATTTGTTGTTTCTTTGCTTTGAGAACTTTTCTTTGGGGCACAAAAAAAAGTTATTGGCGTGATTCAAGTAGAAATTTTAAGGAATCTGTTTCTCGGGTGACACACTTTTTCTAAGTTTTGGATATTCTCTAGTTTAAGAGTTCATGGAATTTCTGATCGCATATGATTCACAAAAACTTAGATCTTTTATGCGATTATGGGAAACAACTGGGCTATACATAGCGATGTTAATATATCCGATTTGTATAAGATATTTGATCCAATCGTTCCAAAAAAATTGTGTACGGAAAAATTTTAATTTTTAATTAAGAAATCAGATTTGATTCAGATTTAAGAAAGGACATCTAATCATATATATATATATATATATACACACAATAAATATACCTGTCGCATCCCCATGTATATGCTATTCGGGTTTTCTTGTTTTCTTTAAGAGTGTTTTCCCGGAAAGTTTCCTTGTGGAGAGCTAAATTTTTTCCTATACTCCCAAAGGGGGGCTCACGTATGGTTTAAGGGCAATTGCATCAAGAGGTAGATCTGTTTGGTGATTCAATATAATTAGAGCGCGTTAGCTACTGTAAATTCATATAACTTATCTAAGGTTCAGTGGTTTAATTTAGATGATAATATGATGATGATGACAACGACGACGATGACAACAATAACAGTAGTCTCTGAAACATATAAGATAACTGCTCAGTGGCAATAGTATACAAAATGTTTGGCTCCCTGGACACTTTCTGTTCAATTTGTTTCTTTGCTTCCTCTCAAGTACTTAGTTGATTTGTTTTTTGCTCAACTAAACGTTAAATTTAGTGAATGCTTAGAGAGTTTCAGTTTATTGGAACAATAAGAAATGTTCAAAAATTGAAATTTTTCCATACATAAAATTTCAACCTTATCGACAATTTTCCTTGTTTCTCTGTTAGCATTCCAAATTCATTTTCTTTTTGAATGTTGGGACACCTCCCCACATGGGCAAAGCCAGGGGGGGGGGCATGGGCCCCCTCAAATTTTGAGAAAAAAATTTACACGTTAATATCTTGAAATTTTTCACCTTGATCCCTGCAAAAAGAAAAAGGATTCTTCTTGCCAATTAATGAAGCAAAAGGCCAATTCTGCAGTTAACTATAATTTAGTGATAAAATTAATGTAAGTTTTTACGTCAGTCATGACGATCTAATTTTCTAAACATTGACAATATACAAACATAATCTTCATGTACGCATGTAGAAAACTTACTATAGACTATATGAGAATTGTTTCTTGAAAGTGTAAATAGAATATTACTAGTCGAATCACCGCAGACCCTTGGTTTTTAAATCCTCATAAGATCCTATTCGTGCAAAGACAAATATATTTGTGGAGTTATTATTAACTTTTTCTTCCATAAAGAACATCACTATCCCTTGTGCATGTCATCTCATATTCATTTTTGAAACGACCAGATCTACACCTACACCAGGCTCGAGCCGTGGTCTTACTGATTCCAACCAGCCTTTTAGTGGTTTTAGTTTCAGCCCCAAAAAAGATTGAGAATCAAGACAGCCAACTATCCAACAATCCTTTCATAAGTTCTTGAATATTTCTCACAATCTTCAATATAAGATTAAGCTTTTCAAATGAGAGTATTATAATCTGCTCGAGTAAGACACACATCTACATGTGTGGGACTCTAGCTCTGAGTATTGAACCATGCTATGATACCATTAAAATTATCCAACTCACACTCATGCGGGGCTTGAACCCGCAGTCCAATGGATCCCAACCCAATCTACCAGTTTCAGTTTCAGCCCAAAAAAGACAAAGAATTAGGATAATCAACCATTTAACAACCCCCCTTCATAAGCCTTTACAATCTCTCACAATCTTCAATACGAGACTAAACTTCGTAAAGTGGAGCATTACAATTTTTGAATACCATCCATATCTTTTTTTGTTTTTTTCTTTTTTGCTTAAAAGGGTTTTTTATTTTATCTGATTTGAAACCCCTCTCCCTTTCTCATGAAAAACAAGGATACAACTCCCTGAATGTATGGCTATATTCATTTATTTAAAAATTTCGGTGATTCAATTCGATACCCTTTACCATACGAATGAAATTTTCAAGTTAAGACCAGGTGGAAAATGCACTAATTAATCCTGAATATATACAACTAGCCATATTCAAATCTACCTCTTTTCTCTCTCTCTCTCTCTGTCACACACACACACACACACACACACAGAGTAGCAAGAGCACACACACACACAGACAAGTGGAACAGCCATTAAAAGGTAAACAGTAGAGGGATCAGAGACATAACGTGGAATTCTGTAATTATTGACCAGGCATGCAGAGTGAAAGATCTGACACCTCTTTAGTGCAACCAATTTGGAACCAAGTCAATTGGAAGCCAGATCAGTCTGGTGCATGCATTCTTATCAACCTCTTCCTTACACTTCCTTTTATTTACTGCTAGGCACTTACAGCCCAGCATATAATTGATCTCTGATTACCAAACTCTGGCCGACAATTAATAACTCTGCAATTTCCTTTAGTTCCAAGAAAAGCATGCAACCAAACCATATTTCACAAAATTCTTCCCCTCATGACCTGTCATTGTGTAGCTAGATCCCAACCCTGAGGCATAGAGCAAACAATGTCAATTATCTTCACACTAATAATTGTACTCCAATTCAAATGATGTTTTGAAAACTTCAAATAGATGCTTTTACAATATATATATATATATATATATATCAATTAATCATACAACTTCTCCTCAGATTTTAACATGGGCGCCTGTATGCTACACTAGGGGCGGAGGGAAAAGGGGACTGGCAGGGGCCATATATTAATAATTGTCTGCTACCAGATGCTCATATATCAAACTTGATGAGAATCATACTCGCTGTGTCATTTTAAAGAGATTAGATGATGAAAAGTAGGCTGTACATATGAAAGCCAAGTTTCTTTTGCAAGACTCTAAAATACCCTTCAAAATGGGATAGGATGTATATATATATATAAAGAGACGGAGAGAGAGAGAATGAGAGAGAGAGAGAGACTCCAAGACGTACATTTCTTGCCAGGCCCGTTTAATTTTCTCATTCTTCTTATAAATAGGAACTCTATAAGGTTTTCCTTTGATTTGAAAAGTTCGGTTGATCTCATACTACAGTAGGTAGAAAGGTTGAGGAAAGTTTGGGCTTTCGAGCCTTCTTCTTCTATTGGAAGCTTTCAGAACCGCACATGCTCAACTTGTCCGGTATGGCCACACTAATGCGAGCTGGTTCATGTGTGTCTCTACTTCTATGAGCATGGTTTAGGTTCCTTTTGCTCCCCCTCTCTCTCTACCTCTCTTTCTTATGAGACCATACCGTTACTAATTCACTGGATCCCATTGAATCTCTGATGTCAAGCGTGCTAGGTGTGCTTAGGCAACAATAAATCTAATCTAAGACGAAGTCCTCGTGTTGCATCTCCTTTTTTCCCAACTCTGTTAGCTGCCACCATAATAACTAAATGATTAAGCTGCTCTTATCCAAAGAGGTCTCTCGTGCTAGGTGTGCTTAGGCAACAATAAATCTAATCTAAGACGAAGTCCTCGTGTTGCATCTCCTTTTTTCCCAACTCTGTTAACTGCCACCATAATAACTAAATGATTAAGCTGACCAAGTTAATCTCATAAGAAACCATGAAGAGTCCCAAGTTAATCTCATAAGAAACCATGAAGAATCCGAACATGTCTTACTGACATATCAGTCACTACCTTTACTGAAATTATTTTTACTGAAAAAACGGATCTCAGCTCTCCCTACAAACTTTTTGTATGTAAGTGTTTGGGCTCCATGTGACAATTTCTTTGGAGTTTCTGTTGGTGATTGGACAATAGTGTTGCCTGATCTGGCTCAACAAAAGGCCACGTTGGAAGACGTACATTGCTGCTTGCTCAATTCACTGGAGATAATGCAGCTTTTTCTTTGCAAGTGGATATTGATGTCTTCGCAGGTGTTTTCCGGGGATATTGATGTCTTCGCGCGAGAAAAAGAACGCAAAAATTGAAGAGATTGATACAACCTCTGACAATAACTTTTAATGTGGTTTTGAATATGCTTCAAACAAGGGGAGGAGACAAGGTTGGGGTGGGGCAGATGCCCCCACTCAAATTTAAAAAAAAAATTACATTTAATTTAAAAGTTTCCTTTGTTTCAAAGGGTGTCGCAAGCCATGGTAGAAGAAAGAAAGAGAGAGATCGGTGATGAAACAGAGAGAGTTCAACTGGCTTCCTGCAGGGGCTCTTAGAAGGCATGTGGTAACAGGAATGCTACGTTCTTTAAAATGCCATGTTCCATGAATGTGTCCCATTCAGTAACAGGAACATTGCGTTCCAAACAATACAGTGTTCGTATTGCCAAACACCAAACAGTACCCTATGAAGAGAAAGATACCAAATTCTATTGCAAATGTTCTTTGTGTCACCAACCAAATTAAATTTTACATATATGTACTATCGACTTTGAAGATCAGATTCGCCACTATTGGGAGTGTGACTAAATCTCGTATTCAGATACATCCGCTTCTTAAAGTCTTTGTTTTTTAACCCATTTATTGGTGAAATCAACTTTTTTGATGCGACCTTCCAACAATAACATTGCAACATCGCATGTGAGACAAATGGCATTTTGGAACTGTGTCTACGACTAAATTAAAGTTTAGGAATCAACGGTTGTATTCCTTTTAGCATATAAAAACTCAACTTATATATCCAAAAGTAACTAACATTTTTGTGTGGATTTTCATTGTTTTAGACAGGAAGAACACGCAACATACGCAAATTAATGAAGCAGATAATTCTTGGGGAATATTAACATTCTAGGTCAGAGTTATACCAAGAGAATGCATGATTTAGTATCTTACACATAGTTCTTCTTCTTCTTGGTCTTCTTTCTTTTTTCCATCACTTAAGGCAAGATAAAATTGCGGAATTACTATGTTCCAATATGGTCTGGAAGATGTCAACTGTTTAACCCTTCTGAGGTCTGGCACAAGATGTCTGGCCACTGTCGGCCATGGTAGGGTTGCAAAACAGCTGCACCTGGGATAAAAAATTTGTTATTAAAAGCAATTTGAAGATTGTAGGGCCATAATTATTGATAGTTTACAAAAAAAGCTAAGCGTTTCATAGATGACTGTCAGGGAGCTCTACCAATTACATGGGTAGGGTGTAGAGTTGGACCTTTTAATTTGAATAAACCATTTTGTGCAAGTTGCAGGTAGCATGTGCCTAACCTTCACCTTCACATTATAAATAAATGAAAGCGAGAAAATTAAACACTACCCCAATAGGTTGTAGCGCACTGGTAGCCAAGATAGTCTATCGCCTTAAGGGACTTGTATTCACATCCTGGAATAGTCACCATCACGTCTTAATAGACTTTTCTTTTGAACCATAATAGGTTAAAAAGCAAATTCTTTAAACCTACGGGTGGGGGCAATAACCTCTCTTAAAGGTGGTGGAATGAACCACTCACAAAAAAAAAAAAAAGTTAATGCTTATTTATTTAACTATGAAATCTATTAAAGGATTTTTTTTTTTTTTAATAAGTTCGAACTTTGAACCCATGTACGAACATGAGCAGTTAGTAAAATCTCTTTGATACTCCTCAAACCCAGGTTACATACTCATTATTAGCTTTCAGTAAATAAGATAAAGAGCAAATCACTGTGCATGCCCAAGCAAAGCCCGCCCTGTCTCCCCTCACTGTGCCAACCCCTTCCTCTCAATAATTAAAGAGGTTTACAGATCACTATATAAAAGGGAAAAAAAAAGGGTAAACACCCAGTACATAAAATAGCAATTTATGTTATTTTTAGATGATAAAACGGTCATCTTATAAAGGAACTCAAGGTTCTTACTTACTTTGCAGCCTTAGTAGATTTATGGTATAACATTCAACTCAAAGTGTCACTCTTTGCCACCATTTTCAACTCATAAGAATAACACAAGGAAGCATGACAGCAATCATAGGATTCGAACCTCAAACCTGTTTGATGTGTACTACTTTGCTCCCAAGTTGCACTATCCCCTTCATGCAACATTATGTTATCCCCTTCGTGCAACATTAGTAGCACATTAATAATTCTACAGCCTGATGAATAAAAACTGAATTGGCAAATGGGGTTAGCTCTCTGTCAGATGTCAAGGACATTAATGATCACAGTCAATTTGATTTTTCTAGGTGTCTTTTCTTGCAGAAGACAAAATCGACAGCACCATCTCCAGTGCTTGAGGACGACCTTCAGATGGAGAGCCTGTTTGCATGAGACTCAAAACCATGGAAACAGTGCCAGTTTTGGAGGTATGTATAGAGAGAGAGAGAGAGAGAGAGAGAGAGAGAGAGAGAGAGAGAGAGTTGTGTGTGCTGTTTGGCACATGCGACATATATACGCCAAATGAAAAAAGGAAACATTTTTGAAATTGTTGAAAAAGAAATATCTTTTTGAGTCTTTTTACTTTTTTTTTGAATTTTTTCTTTTATCTTTACAAAAAGGTTTATTTTTTCTATTTAAATAGAGATATTTTCGTCATCAACAGTGCTCGCGCATGAAATTTAGTGCATCAGCACGGCGTGCAAAACCAGCTTCCTTCTCTAAGTACGAAACTTCGTTGTACCGCAAGGTTGAAGATTAGGCTTTAAGTGTTCCAAAATCAAATTTTAACTTCATAGAAAAACTTGCAAGTTTTTTTTTCTGTTCGTATAACAGGAAAACCACATTCTCAAAACACCCAAAAAAAAAAAAAAGTTCATTGCGGAGTCTATCGGCTGCGAATGACTGGGAAAACGAAAGGATTTTATATATTTTTTCTAAAATGGTTTTCTGGCCGTTTTCTGGTTATTCACTCTATGAATTTATGAATTTTCATAAACTCAATTCAACCGTCACCCGAGCATGTTTTCGGCATCCAAAGGTTCCAGACAAAGTCTTAGCGTCTTTCCAGTGTACTCAAGAATGCATATTTTATTTGACATTATAAAAGAATTATTGAATATAAAATGTATTTCTGGATCAAAATGATTTTACTCCCTCATTTACCGGAAACACGTCTAAATCACTAAGAAAGGCTCATCTGAGAGCCAGTGATCGTTCGGTAGGTAGCAATTGACTTTGGGAGATTAGAATGCACTAGTTAGGCAGAGGATGGACCAATTAATTTTATAATATATAAGCTACTAGGTTAGGGACTATTTTCTTAAAAACCCTAGAGAGAGAACGGTATTTTGCTCCAAAATGGAGAATAAGATGTATTTGGGTGATCGTCAAAACTGAGTCTCTGGAAAACCCAACTTAGATTGGTTTCCTCTCCGCTCCTCCAAAAACAATTTTAAGGGGTATAGTGTAACTGGCCAGTAAAACAGTTCACACATAAGGAGTCGGAACTTAGAACCTCATATAGTTCTTGTCACACTTTAATTATTCATCTGAGTTAATATGGTGTGACAAAAACTACACCTGAATTGAAAGATGTAGTATAAATTATATGTCTGTTCGAACATTGGGGAGCGTAAATGACATAAATACCAGATAAAAAGGCACCCCACCCCTCCCACCTTACAGTACAAAATGGTAAGAGTACTACTTTTTTGTTTCTCCTTTTGTCCTATAAGAGGACATCCTAAACGTTCATGCTTCTCCATGAACAGTACAAATTCTTTTCCTGTTTGTACATTGATAAAATGTTTCTAATGTATGACTGAACATTGTGTCATTTTGTAAGTGGAATCAGGCCAGTGGGATAAGCCTTCACGCGTGAGAATGACTTGAGAATATATGGACTCCAGTATCGAAAATTTTAGAAATCTATCCAAGGCTTTGTCGCATGCTTGTGCAGAGCAAGAAAATTTTGGCTAAGGTGCATAGTTAGATCGTTTAAAAATTAGAGGAGGCATTTATATGTAATAAATGAGAAAAACTGCTATGAAGTTTTAATATGAAAATAAACCCTTTTTCATGGACCTCTATGGGCAATGGCCGACATGATGATCACACACGCCTCCGCCCCTGCTTATGTGAAACCCAATTGTTAACGTGTTTCATAGCCTTTCTGAGCACAAACTCAGACTGATGTCTGAGAATCTTTATTAATTTTTTTGAGAAACCATGAAGACCTTATATATTCTATCCCGTATTCACAGATGAAAGGAAGGGTGAAGAACCGTCAGTAAAGGCTGAAGGTTAGTTTTGAGTGAGATCATTATACCTTGATAAAAGTCAGTCAATATGAAATTTTCTTCGAACGTTTCTGGTTTATAAACAATAAAGGAAGTCAAGCTCGTCTCATCTGCCAGAAGCCATATATTCGCTATTAACCGAAAGAGAGAAAGGAAAACCCCAAGGAAATTGTTCTTGATGATAAATCTCTTTCATCGGAACATCAGAATGGAAGAGCAAACTGACAAACTGAAAAAAATAAAGACAGCTAATGAAACAATGTAGCGGTGAAGTCGCTTGGTGAACTTATTTCATCCAAATTGTCCAAGGAAAAGAAGATCTCATCTAGATATGACAGCTCTCTTCCGTCATCATCATCATCGTCACCGCAGTTCAACTCTGAATCAAGGCCTCTCTCTTGGATCCTGCACAGTACCCAGTCTCCTGATACCTGCAATTGTAGTCCACGCTTTAAGAGATAGAAAGAGACGAGACAGGAAGCAAGAGAGAGAGAGAGAGAGAGAGAGAGAGAGAGAGAGAGAGAGAGAGAGAGACTTAACAGTTCTTGAGCTCACACGCTTCTTACATGTCCTGGTTGTCGATTCCAGGAGGCTATACTCATCCATGATCCAGTCAGTTTTTGTCCCACTTGGAGCCTTGCCTGTGTAGAAGACAAGAGATCTCTTGCACCCAACAACAGTGTTGCCATTTGATACGGGCTCATCCATGGCTGTCACCCTCCAATGCCCAGACGCAGCAGGCCTGTATTGTATGGAGTTTTTCTTGTAGTTGTTTGGTCTTTGGCTGTAGAAATACCACTCTTTGCCACCACCCAAAGCCTTGCCTGACGAATCCCAATACCAACAGCTTCAATACATGTCAATGGTTTCACACTAAATATATAAGAAATGATGCTTTCAATAGATCTGAACTTAGAGAACGTTGAAAGATATTTCTTCCAAATTCGTCTTTGAATGAAGCTTACACCAAGTAGCTTCATTTATCGACTCTTATTTCTGTAATCATCACCTGAATTCTGATTGCCCAGGCTTACACTCCACTCTGTTGCAAATACAACTGATGTCCTAATTCGAGTACCAACTACCAACTACCAACAATTTCTTTTGGAAGAAAGAAAAGCAAGTAGACTAATCTATCAGCAAACTTGCTGACTTTTTCTCGTCTACTATTTGTAAAATTGAAGCTATCCTTATCTGAATACATATCGCAGCTCTAAGAAAATAAAGAGAGAGAGAGAGAGAGAGAGACCTGGTAGCTCCCAAGGATTGTAGTTGTAGAGATCTATCTCCGTGATGAAGTCTGATTGGCAAGGGAGAAGCTTGACCTTCTTATAGAGATAATGAAGAATGAGATCTTTGTCTGTTGGGAAGAACTTGAAGCCAGGAGGAAGGCTTATCTTATCTCCCATCTTTCTTCTTCTCCTCCTTAAGTTGCGCTCTTTGGTGCTATTTATATAGATATACAGTGGACAACGGCGCTTCAATGTGAGGGGGGAATCCGAGGTGCTGCACTCTTTCGTCCTCGAAGAACAGGTGACGAAGCTCGAGTCGGGTGCGCCTATAAATATAGGCAAAAGAAAAAAAGAAATGAGGGTTACGGTTTTTCCAATGCTTCCATAAAAAAATGTATATTTTAGTTTTTAACTTTTTCATAACGTTTTTTATCCTTTTAATTTTTTTTTATTAAAGAGAGGTATTTTAGTCATTACACATTCTTGTGCATGATTTTTTTATACCCATGCCCCCCCCCACTTATCTGATAATTTTGTTGTTAAAATTTTTAATTTCGATGACCTTGACCTCTGCCGTATTGGGGCTTGACGTGGAGTCACTGCAGCTTCCACTTGGTGCCGTACTCCAGCCCATATGTCTGAGGAAACATAACACTAATCGGGAATTTGAAAGAGACTAAGATCCAACTTTAATTCTTTACCAAATATACATGAAAGATAAAATGGGTTGCATATTTATAAAAGAAAGGACAAGAAGAACGTGAATATATATATAAGAATTATGTTATTGTGTATATGAGGTTGTTGAATAGTTAAAAAAAATACCGTTAAAAACACCAACAAACATCATGAACTATTGTTAAACCATCAACTACTGCTAATGTTCCTGGGATGATGACTTCTTTTTAGTTACATACTTTTAATTTTTATCCATTCTCAACATCCTGCACATGGCAGGATAGCAGCAAACAGTTCACACATTCGCGCACAAAGCCTGGATTCGATTTTCTCAAGACCGATGGAGGTCACAGGTTTGCTTTTATCAAAATCGAGGTAATAGTTTTGTCTGAAAGTTAAGGTCGGCATTCGAGTAAGGACGAAAGGTGCAGTGGAGTACATTTTTGGATAGGATCAGTGGAGACAAGGCTTCGAACTTACATTGTATTCGGCAACTATGTCCTTAAGCTGGTAGAGTTAAGTAATTTGATAAGATTCTTACTGGAATTGTGAACAATGTAAATAATTTACATTTATATGTTCAGATGACTTTTCTTTCTCTTTCTAAGCTAGCGGGGAGAAGAAACGGGCTCATCTGGACCTGCCATTAGGCTGGCATTGAGCTTCTGCTTACTGGATTTGGAGCTTAGACTCAAAAACCAATGTACGTCTCAATTTCAAATCCACTCGCAGTACTACAACAACTGTTACCGCTAGAAGTTCGATTTACTTTTTGCCAATTATCATTAATGATTAATACACCTGATTGCATGTGTACATCAACTTTGATGTTTTAAGGGTTTGGATCTGATAAATTGATCACATTTAGACGTGTATGCATGCGCATGTGTGTGTGAATGGGATGCGCTGACGGATAGTGATTAACCCTTGATCCAATAAAATCTAAAGTTTTAAATTAAGTGAAAAATCATGATTTGGTTTAAGTAGTCTGTTTTCTATCGCCATGGATCAAATTTGAAACCCCAAATAATTTCATATGACATTAACTAGCTAGATTGTGAACTACTGATTGTTTATTGTATCTTAAAAAGCCAGAATACATTACCATATAAAGTACACCATATTATTAGGTAGGTAAAAGGTACATTAGTACATGTTGAACAGATTCAGGTAATTAAACAAGTGCATATACATATACATGCATCCGGCAGCCTACTGCAATTTGTCCTTTCATGCTTGAGAAGCCGTCCTGAGGTCCGTCCAATCATACTGCATCGGGGAGATATTATTAAACATACAACCCAATAACGACCTTTTATTCCTGGGCTTTGGTGAGGAATCGGTGGATCGTATTATGACCTGTGTTATCACACTGCATCGGTCTCAGTTATATTCAATGGTAGAATAGGGGATTTCTTAGATTTGAAGATTGGCTTAAGGGAGGGGACCCCCTTTCTCCATACCTTTTTATATCTGTTCATGAGTGAGTTCGAACAGAGTTGAACCAGGTCAAAGTCGGCTCGTCTGTCCTGAAAGGAACTCAAACTCGACTCGAGCTGGACTCGAGTTCTATTTCATTAGCTCAAGCTCGACTTGGTTTGAGTTCTTAAAACTTGAACTCAGCTCGGTTCAGTTTGGTTAAACTCAAGCTGAAGATTGGCTTGAGCTGAGCCAAGCATTTTATTAAAAAAATTACTTTTTTAAAAAGGAAGAGGCGGCATATTGACTTGAACATGGAAGCTCCACATGTCACATGTATACCCATTTTAGCAATCTATTTTTTTTTTATAATGTTATGAACGTATTTTATATATTTCTTTATCGAGCTTAAATTTCATAATTCGAACTCCACCCACTTAATAAATAAGTCGAGTTCGCATCAAGTTTATGGTAAACGAGGCAAGTTAGAGTTAAGTTTATCGAGCAAGCTACCGTTGAACAGCCCTATAGCCACTCAGCGCTCGGCTGGACAGCTTCTCAAGAAGAACATTCTGTCGCTTTTCAAAAGGAGGCCGTCGTCCAGGGATGCTTTCATTTGCCAATAACATCTTCTTTAGTAGAGACAATATGAGATCCATTAGAGGAATTGCTGATTTCCTTGAAGCTTTGTGTGAACATGCTGGATTGAAAATAAAATCATGACAAATCCATCTTCTTTCCTTTCCATAGGGGTGAAGACTGTGTCATCTGTACTAAAGATGTTCTTCAGTGGAATGTTGGGCAGTTCTTTTCTCGTTATTTGGGGCTTCCCCTGTTTCATGGTAAGTTGACTATTAAAGGGTGTGAGGAGCTTCTTGTCAAAATCAGTAAATGCACGGCTGGTTGGAAAACCAAACTATCTTATTCTGTTCAGTGGTGTTTGATCAGACATGTGCTCTCTAGTCTAAATAGGTATTGCGCATCAGTTTTCTCTCTTCCAACAAACATAGAATGTCGGAGCAAATCAGCCATGGCTAAGTTTCTTTGGGAATATCAGGATGAAACCAAAGGCAACCACCTGATTGCTTGATCAACCCTTTACCGACCTTTCTCGAAAGGTGGACTGAATCTATCTGACTTCCGCATTTTGAGCAGGGCTTTTGGTGGATCGTTTGCTCTTCAAGTGTGTATTGATAGTGAATGGGCCAATTTCATTTGTCAAAAGTACTGCCACTAGTAGCCCCTTTGGATGATTGAACGAGTCTGCAATGCTTCTTGGTTTTTCAAAAACCTTCTCGAAGCATGGCAAGCTCACGAATAGTCGGCAAGGGCCACTTCAGTTTTTTGAATGTCAAATAGAGCAGTCAATGCTTAAGAGACTGCCTCAACGTGGAAGAGTTCGAGTTTTCAATCATCTGTGTAAAGATCCACTCAAGACACCACCCAGTACCATGGAAGCATCTAAAGTGTTGTCCATCGACTCCTAAGCAACCTCAATGTGATCATGTCTAGTATCTCTGCCAGGCCAGATAGGTTGCAATTCCAGAATGTCGACGTCGACTTTTTGGCAGTCGTTAAGAATCCAGAGCAGTAGTGGCGGAGGTGGATTTGGCATCATGACTGTCTCCCTCTTGCTCAGTGGTTTTGTTATGTTGCAAGCTACGATCGGCTGCCAACGCAAGATTGATCCAAATCGATGAGAAAGAGTCTAATCAATCAATTGTTGCCCATGCCATAAGGATGAAGAAACGCCAAACATGTCCTTTTCACTTGTAGCATTGCTTCTAAAGTTTGGAAACTCATTTCTTCTAAGTTTGGTAAAAAGAGAGCCCCTCACTAAAAACTTTTTAATGGAACTTAAGTGGTGGTTTCCCACCAGTTTCAAACATGGATTCACTTAAACTCTTTCGTTCTCCTACAGCAGTTTGCTTTTCAATCTGATAGAAATGTCTTCATAGTCTCAGACAACAAAATTTGGCTTAGATGGCTAAAGAACCAGATAGAAGACAACACTGCTTCTCTCAGGTTCTTTGCTAACGTTGGTTGGTTTAGCAATAGAATTTCGATTCTCCGAATCAACCTTTCATATGGTGCTCTTACTATGCTGTCATATTTTGTACATACAAGTTATTTTTTAGTCTCTAATGTATAGCTACTTGGTTATTTTTTATTAATAAAAAGGTCGGAGGCCTATCGTCCAGCAGGGTTTGTTTAGGAATGAATACAGAGAAGCCAAAATGAAAGAAACAAATATACATCTAACCCACTGATTAGCTAGTAAGACTTCACTGCAGAGTTGAGCCTAGCCTGAGTAATTAAGCAAAATATGAACTCTAGAAATGCCTAAAAGTAAATTGACATCAGTAGCACAAATTAAACAGCAGGTTCATGAACCCCCAAACAGATGTAAAGATCAGAGTCCATGAACTTGGTCACCTGCTGTCTGACTTCTTGAGTGTACAAACATATATATACTACGCAAGATGGTACTGATATAGACCTTACAGACTTGTTTCTTTGCTTATGGTCCTCAATTACGCTGGTTTATTTTCTTTTCTCTGATGTGACATTCTTTACGATCACAATCCCTCCTCCTACAGCCTCCTTTAGAGAGAGAGAGAGAGAGAGAGATTACTAGTTAAATAAACGATCAAAGTAAAATATAGACAAGATAACTTGAAACCTGGAATCATGTCTTCTCTTATCATTTATCTGAATGCTATGAAATTGATTCCGTCTGATCATGGCAATATCCACTTTAACTTTCTCCCGTTAAAATAGATACATATTTGTTACCAAGAACATCATGGCCAATCAATACTAGGTCAAATGGTATCAAATAAAAAATACTTTTCATTTCTACCTAAGTATCAGTTCTGATCAAAATGAGCTGTTCTTCGATGTAATGCATTTATTGGATGCATTCCACGTAAAAACTCCATAAAAGTAATTATATTCTTCTACAGCAATCAGCATCACAGGAATCTTTTGGTACTGTGAAGTATAATTTAGCAACCATATGAGAGAGAGATCAGAAAGACCTTTATTTGTCTCCTAAAGTGAGAGCGAATCCATTGTCCAATATTCGATCGTCCTATCTTTTCCAAATTGTCAATGATCGAGACCTATCTTAAGCAAAAAATAAAAAATAAAAAAAATAAAAAAAAATCAACAGTATCCAAGAAAGAAAACCAATCATGGCGGCATTGAGGGCGGCATTGAGTGTGTAGTGTAGTAGTTGGACTGGCAGTAATCATCTTCATAATTTTCACAACTGTTCTTTCTGTAATTGTAGGCATTTAACAAGCAAACCGTTGTTAAAGTCTAAACAGTTGAATGATAATTTGTTATATATTTGCCTAAAAAAGGAGCTGATTTCTAATTTTTTTTTTAAGAATTTTTTTTAAATGGTAAAAGAATTAACCTTTCTCCTTTTATTATATAAGCCCAACGTGTCTGATGTATTGAGAGGGGTGGGAAACCATTAGCCCCAAACACAACAGAGCACTGGGCACGATGTCCCATTAGGTTGATGTACAAGGATAATTATTGGATATAGAGTACTTATTTAAAACTAAACATAAGAGCACTATTGGATATAGGATATTTATTTAAAACAAAAATTCAATATGAATCTGATTTGATATTTATGTACCTTGGAATCCGAATCCCAACCTATCGGATGCCATTTTCAAAAATCCAAATATAATCTGATATCTTAATTGGATATTAATTTTTTTCATATCTATATTTTCAGAAACGTTTTGGTCAGATATCCGAACAAATCAGATAAATTAACATCTCCAACCTGTATCAGTGAGAAAAGAGGTAATTGTTAATTCCCATATCAACATGCCCATCAAATGCTAATGGTTGTCTCGCTATTTCGTATAAACCCAGTGAGAAATGATAAAGTGCTTCTTTTGACAATAATCATTTTTTTTGTTAGCATTACTTGAAAGTTGTCTTTCATTTTCTGCCTAATGTTTATTTCATACCAATTTTTCATTTTATTATTAATATTATGAATCTGCTGAAAATTTCTCTCCATGTTTTTTTTAATTTCATAAGGAAAAATGCTCCCTTCATTGTTTGTTAACTCCTGCTCATTTCAACCGGCAGGTCCCCCCTGTCTATAGCTTAAATGCAGCAAGGAAGACAGATACATGTTAGCTATTGGCAGTCGCGAAGCCAGAAAAAATTTGAAGGGGTAATCATTCACAAATTTATATATCCAAAGGGGAACTATGTATATAACAAAACAAATATTTGAAAAACTTAATGTAAAAATAAAGAAACATTGAAGGACTGGTGTAGGCAACTGCCCACATGACCGGCCCACATGTGGCTCCGCCTCTGGTTATTGGTCGATAGTAGGACAAGATGTTACGAAGGCTGTGAAGGACCTTTTTGTTATGGGGAAACTAATAAAACATTAGGTTATAAATTGGTCCCATATAGTTCTCATTACCAAGTTTCATTGTGCCAGCAATATTAAGGAGTTTTAACCAATTGTGTTATGTAATTTTTTATACAAGATAATTATCAAGGTCATGGTTAATATAATTATGACACAAGATGAAGTTCATCTTATTCACGAGATGATCAATAGTCTTGATAGGCACAAAGGTTAGTTGCTACTTTTGATGTTTGATATATCTAAAGCATATGACAAAGTTTGGTGGCATTTTCATAGACTTGCTCTTTCGCATTTGGGATTCAATCTTGAATGGGTTTCTAGAGTGATCATGACTTGAGTTAATTCACCCTCACTTGCAATGATAATTAATGGGAAAGAAGGGCTCTTTCTTTATAGTCATAGAGGTTTTCGCCACTGACCCAATTATGCCCCACTGCTTTTCATGTTGGTGGTTGATATTTTATCAAGAAGGTTGAGATGAGAGAAGGCTCAAAATCATATTGATTTCAAAATATTATTGGGGTGGAAGACCTCAGTCCTGGAGTATTCTATGCAAATGATATAGTTCTAATATGTAAAGCTGCCCACAGGTCTGTGAGTTGCATTAAAGAAGCTTCTATTCCATTTCATGTGGTGGAGGAGGTCTCAAATATTAAAATGTTCAAATCAGTCTCTCAATGACATATCTTTGCTGCCATTATTCACGAGGAAGTTGTGAGTTCAACACTGTGAGAAGCAATGTTTAAGAACCCACCCGAGTCAACTCGATGATGCGAGTGACTCGGCTCCGCTTGCCCCTGTAATGAATCAACCCTGTAGGTTGACTCGTTTTAATTTAGTTTTCAATATTTTATTTCTTTTTATAGTTGATACATGCTAAGATATAAGTTCTATTTGTTAATTTATTAAATATACAAGTTCAGTTCATTAAAATAATACAATATTAACGAAATTGATTGAGTTTTCATAATGCTTTTGCATTCAACATGCTAAATTGTAACAATATTTGTATTAGACATGCTAAATTGCAACAATTCACAGAGGATGACCTCAGTTGTGACTTCACTTTATGTGAGTTTGACTTTTTTTAATCATATAATTGAAATTAATTCGTTTTTACAAACTTTTTATGTTTAAAGGACAAGTTATATATATGTATATATATTATAAGTTAACATAACCCAGTCTGAGTCACCGAGTTGATGCGCCAAGTCACTAGTCTAGAACAGCTGAGTCGAGTCCCAAGCCATGGGGCTTCAATACATTGCTGTGAAACTCTGCCGAGCAAAGTTAGCAAAAGACTGGCAGGGTGGAAGTGTCACCTGTTGTTCATTACAGGAAGAATATATTCTTGTAAGCATGTGGTGTATCAGGTAGTTGGTTATTGGCAGATGATATCAAGGTTTGGAAATTTCAAATTTACCGATTAATTTTTCTAAAAAATTTAGTTTGGCCCCTGTAAACTTTCGAAAAATAAGGGTTGGCCCCATTAAAAATGTCCTAAAAAATTATTTAGTGGTCATAGGACTGTTTGGCCCTCCTAATGATAAAATCCTGGTTCCGCCGCTCCGCCTCAGCTAGAGAAGACTATCTATGTTCAAGACACAAGTTAGGGTGCATGGTGGATTAGGTGTTGGGAGGTTGTTCAGTCAGCCAATCCTAATGGCAGTGGCGGAGCCATGGTGACTGTGCGGGCCCATACCAGCCTCACAAATATGTTAATGTTTTGATATCTTTGATTGTTACACATATAAGTGCCTCAAAGAAATTAAAGGTATTGAATGAGTGCCCCCATCAGAAAAAATTTTTAGCTCCGCTAGTACCTCATGGTATTTATTCCCACATGGGTTAAGTATATCATTGATTATGCTTCACTGTATGGCAGGAAAGTTACTTTATTATGGGATAATATGAAGATGGGTATGCTCAGAAGAATGGATACATATAAGAAAATACAAGGGCAGGAAAATTTATGTCATGATCTCACATTGATCTGGTCATCAGAAGCCATCCCAAGGGCAATGTGGGAACTTTTTCTAGCACTAAATGGATGACTTCTTACTTTTGAGATGCTGCAACATTTGGGATTTCAATTAGCTAACAGGTGCTTTGGTGGTAGGAAGACTCTAGAATCCATGAGTCTTGTATTCATTGAATGCAAGATGGTTAAAGATGTCTGGAGAAAATTTTTGAGTTTCATATTTGGCAAAAGAATTCCTGTGGTTTTCTCAGTAGCTGAAATGTGGATATGTTGGAGGATTATAAAGTTTGAAATCAGTGGCAGAGCAAGAAAAATTAGTTGGAGGGCACCTATTTAGAAACACACACACACTATATATATATATATATATATATATATATATATATATATATATATATATATATATATATATATATATATATATATATATATATATATATATATATATATATATATTAAATTTGTAATGTAAAAATAAAGGAATTTTAAAGAGCTGGGTGTGGGCAACTGCCGACACCAGCCCAGATGTGACTATGCCAATGCTTGACATTTTCCATGGCAGAAATGCTGGGCTGCAGGACAATCATGAAATTAATGGAAGAAAACTGATGGATTTTATTTGGGATGACATAAGTAATCTGATATGTTCATCTCAGTGTGGAAGCAAATGTAAATGGTCAATTGCGATTTGCCTGGGTATAAGAACCAAGACCAGATTATAGCAATGCGTTGAAAACGAAAAAAATAAGTAATTAAGCCAAAAATGGCAAAAGAGAAGTTTAAAAAAACGACCAAATGACCCTTTATTCATGTTTGTTTCACATTTTTTTCTTGTTTTTTGTTTTAAGTGTTTTTCTTCATGTTTTTTTTAATGTCAAACTGTTTTTTTTTTCTAATTTCTATTTGTTACATATCTAATTTTTTATGTTGTCAATTTATTTTATTTTCTCTATTTTTAATTAAAATTTGTAAAAAATTTATCATATTTTTTTTCTTTTATTTTAAGCTCACCATATCATACTTTCAGTGAGGTTGCTTTAGGGAGAGAGTTGCGTGCCATTAGGTGCATGCAATTCATACACGCCGAAAGAGAAGGTAAATATTTTGGTAATTAGGAATGTTCTTTTTAATCTTTTCACTTTTTTATTTCCATTTTTATCCTTAAAAAAAGTTTATTTTTTTATTAACAAGTTGTATTTTAATCATTAACCATACTGGAACACGAAAATTTTGTGCATCAATATGGCATACATAACCAGCTTCGATCGCTTTGGACTAAACTTAGTTGCCCTGACCTAGAAAGACCAAAGGTCAGGGTGTATCATAGCAAAATTGAGACTTGATCTAGGAACACTACTTGCACATTTTTTCCATGATTGAGCAATCAAGGCCCATTTTACATAAGGATAAAGATGTCAACTGATGGAATTCGTATATATATATATATATATATATATATATATATATGTATATTGACATCGTTTATCCTTACATCAATAGACATTAAATCTCAACCCTGCCATCTGATCCTATAGCTGAGATTCATCCTCATCTTTCTCTCTCCTCCCTCTTCCTCTCCTTCTCCTTCTCTGGTCGCTGTCTGCCTTCCTGCGATGGCCAGCCGCCCTCCCACTGCTGCCTGCATGTGATGGCAGCCGTCGCCGTTGCTTGAGGACCCCACGCACAGTTGGGTGGAGGATGGGTTCGATGACCACCCATTCCCACCCATCTTGGATGGGTGGAGGACTAATCCAAAATGTATAAAACAAAGCAATTCAACATCTTTACTATGAAACTATTAAAAAAGTATGTGTACTGCTTATGTTTATGATATTGACTCTTCATCATCATGGCAATTCGGCCAAGATTTCACATCTTTTTTGGCAGGGCAGTTTCTCATATTCATTGATATTTTTACGTAAGGACAAATTGGCTATAATGAATTCAATCCGACGCATCAAATCAATATATCGCTTCATGGAAAAGCCTTCCAAACATTTCTTAGTGCATTTTCTGTTCATATGGCCCATTTAATTAAACTTTTGTTTCACGGAATGCTGCGAATGAGACGTTCAATTCCTGGCTCTATCTTTTTTATGTTGTGTGTGCGTATGTGTTCAACTTAGAATCACATTCATGCATGAAGCCATAAATATGGATCTTAATGTGATTGACAATAGGTTTGAATTAAGACCTGATATATATCTATGTCTGATTTCAATTTTCAACTCCATGACTTCTTAATCGGACTAAGGTTCATGTTATGATTTTATGTTCGAATTGAAGTAGGAGAATTCATCTCTTACTTAACAGCTTAAGTACTCGATCGAGAATGTGTTTCCTTAATGTAGAATGGTAGGGAGTACATTATATTAGATTTTACCTGGGGTTATATGATTTAAACCTGGTTCTTACTGTTCTTGACATCGACCCCCATCACTAATGGTGTTATCGAGGCCTCCAATTTTGGTGTATGGCTTCTATCATTGCTTCGATTGACAAAATTCTACGTCATCAGTCCTTTGAATTAAATTATTAAGGCTTTAAAACTCACTCTAAAGTTTCAATTATTTTTTAAAAGAAAATCTTCTCTTAGAATTATACAATTGCTCCTTATTCAGATGGATTTCCCAGTATCTTCTGTCAGGTTAATTGGGAGTTTGTTCATGAGGGCCTTGGGACGATAAAATCCCCTTCCCTTCATAAGCATATTTATTCACCCAATTACATCCATTTTGCGTGCTGATGCTAACCTTCTCTTTGTCCAAAATTAAAAGAAGTGATCACTTAGGCATTTTAATCATATATGTGGCCATACCAAATGTGTATTATAAAAAAAAACATTTAAAACGTTAAAAATGGGTCAACCAAATAAAACACGGAAAAAAAAACATGTTTTTTTTAAATGTCAAAACCCAAAAAAATGTTTTATTCCCTTTTTCATTTTTTCACGTTTTTTTCACATTTTTCATATTATTTGCAGTTATTAGTTACCAGAATTTAATTTATTTTCACATTTTCTACATTTTACCATTATAATTTTGGCCACCTTTTCTTCTTGTCGAAAGAATTATGGTTTTAAAATTTACCAACATTTTCATGTTTTTTCTGTCACAAACAACTTTACGATTTTATACTCATACAAAACCTTGCCGTTGAAAACCCTAAAAAATAATATTTGTGGCTATGATCTTATCATTAGTAATGAATTTCATCCTAAATCTAGTGTAAGGTGGCTAACTAGGAGACGAGTCATGTCATTGGATTCCATTTGCCGAAGAATCAAATCAAGATTGCTGCTACTGTTCTTAGATAGGAGGTTAGCATTTCCCATCAGGTACGTAAGCATAGACCTTTAGCTCAATAACTTATCTGCATATTAATGCCAACCTCTTTTCATTAAAGCAAAGATGTTGTTCTTATGCTATTAGGCTGTGTTCGATCAAACACATCACACTAGGGGTTCTCTTAGGAGCGGAGCTAGAAATTTTTCATGAGGGAGGCTAAATTAAAGTTTCTAAATTTTGACATAGACTGAAATATCATTTTTCAAATTTTTTCTATAGAACAAGTAAATTTTTATAAATTTACATGTAATTTAAAAAAAATTAAAGTGGGACCAGAGTGTATGCGGACCCCCCTTGGCTCTGCCCCTACCATTCCCCAGTATTTGGGATCATGCTCCTGAAGTTGACTCCAAACGTCCATCTCCCGCTGCGAAAGAACTTTTTGGATTTTTTGTGGGAAAATTCTAATATTGGGCATCATCATTTTCACTTTGTCAAATGGAGAAGAATTTAATTGCCAAAAAATGGACATTTGAAAGTTGGGCAGGTCGTTGATGCCAACAGATCTAGTTTGTGTTCCTTGCTCGCAGGGCTGTTTCTTCTTAAGCACTTTGGCCAGTGTTTTTCAGGACTCTTGAATTACAAGTATCTTATCAATGATCTATTTAGCCATATATCTAAAGCAATCATCAAAGAATGGAAGAAGATTCAGGAAGATGTTCAATGTCACGTTAATGATGAGACACCACACTATGGCGCTTACTCTTGCTTCAAAGCCTTCATTATATTATGAGTTGGTATATTTGGAAACTAAAAAATGGATGCAGATAAAATTAAAGACTTGTGCTACCTGAAACTTGTTAATAGAAATATCAAGAATGCCTTCAAAATGAATTAATTAGGAGATGAAAAGTCAATGTCTCTTGAGGGATGAAAAGTCATGTCTATTGGGAGATGAAAAGTCAAGTTTCTTGAGGGATGAAAAGTCATGTCTCTTGGTAATTTAGAGACCTCTTATGTATCTTTTCTAGATAAAGGAACCTCTCTACCAAAGGAATGCAAGAAAAAAATGATAGAGCAGTGGACGTAAGCCTATTGGCTGAACCACTTAAAAAATTCATGTCCCTTTAATTATTTCTTTATTTTGATTTCTAAGATGGTATCAGAGTCACTGGTCCTTGTTAATGCTGCTGCTAGATCCTAAAGACTACATCTTGTGTTACGGTTTTTATTCTCATGGCAAATCAGGAAGCATCATCAAATACGAGAGTCAACTTTTATACGGGTATGAATTTTTTTACTTCTCCTCTTCAGTACCCAAGCATTTTACCGTATTTCGTCACAATCAAGTTAAATGCTGAAAATTATCTTATTTGTGAATCTCAATTCACCTCAATCTTGATCTCATTTGATCTTATGGATATATTGATGGAAGCAAACCTGCTCCGTGAATGTTCAGATGTAGAACAACTGAAATTAGTCAATAATATATTAAATGGCTGATAAATGATCAATTACTTTTGAGTTGGATTAAATCATATCTATCTGAAGCAATACATACCCAAATTATTGGTTTAAAAACCTCTTTAGAGGTTTGGAGTGCTCTTAAGCAGTCCTATACTGCTCAATCCACTGCTCGAACAATGCAGTTAAAATCACAGTTTCAAGATTTAAAAAAATAGTCTAGAAAAGTTGGTCATATTGCAAAATTCTGTTGGTCATATACTAACTTGCTTAAAGAAAAAGAGACAACATCTCCTCAAGCATATCATGCAGTTTCTTCTAGCACTCTCAATCATGACATTGGAGATGACAATTGATATCCTGACTCTGGTATGACTCATCACATGATTAATGATATCAACAATTTGTCCATTAATGCCAAATACAAAGGTGGAGATGTAGTAAAAATCGGAGATGGATCAGGTTTGAGAATTTTTCATATTGGTTCTTCAAAGACATCTCAAAATCTAGTTTTAAATGATCTCCTTCAAGTGCCCAAAATAACAAGAAACTTGTTATCCGTGCAACTTCTTATAAGGATAATAGAGTCTATTTTGAGTTTCATCCTAATATGTGCTATGTTAAGAAGCAGGGAACAGAGAAAATTATTCATTAGGAAACTATTAGTAATGGGCTATATCAGATAGACCATGGTAGTAGGAAAAATGAAGCGCAGCTTTGACAAAGACAGACAATTAGGCAGTGGCACAAAAGATTTGGTAACCATTTATTTTCCATTGTTAAGAAGGTTTTGAACAAGTGTGATCTTATTATGATGATTGCTTGAATTATTTGTGTGAATCTTGTCAAAAAGCTAAGAGCCGTAAACTTTCATTTAATGTTATTTCAAATAAGGTGAAACACCCGCTTGAACTCATTTATTATGATGTATGGGGAATAGCTCCGGTGGATAGTGTGAATGGTTTTAAGTACTATGTGATTTTTATGGATGTTTTTTCAAGATATACTTGGATATATTTGATGAAAAAAAAAATCAAACATTAGTCATATTTTCAAAGCTTTCAACGCACTTTCTGAAAATTTCACTGAACACAAGATAAACTATTTTTACTCAAATTGGGGAGGAGAATTTTAAGAGCTTAAATCATATCTTGTCGATAATGGGATTAGACATAGAATATCTTATCCTTATGCTCCTGAACAAAATGGAGCAGCTGAAAGGAGACACAAACATATTGTTGAAACAGGTTTATCTCTAATGGCATAGGTAATATTCCCAAGAACTTTTGGTCCTACGTTTTTTGTACTACTGTTTATTTGATTAACCGAATGTCAATCAAGATTCCTGATTTTACTTCTCATTTGGAAAAATTGTTCAAAGAGAAACCTGATTATGGCTTCCTCAAAATCTTTGGATGTGAATGTTTTCATTGTTTAAGAGCTTATCAGAAAAATAAATTAGACTACCGAACTGAAAGATGTGTTTTCTTGGACTATGCTCCTCAACATAAAGGGTATTATTGTTTGGGTGTATAATCTGATAAAATCTATATTTCGAGACATGTCCAATTTAATGAGAGAAAATTTCATTTTATTGATATTCAAAGAACTAGAATTCAAGATCTAGAAAGTCAAAACCAAGCTATCATTTTAACATCCTCATAAATATATGTTCTCAAACCCTACAATACCATCATATAGTACCTCCACAACATCAAGGGAACCCATATTTCAGTATGAAACAAAAAGCGAATCTCAGCCTGAAATTCTTGGAAATGAGGAGCCAACCCAATCCAATGAAAATGAGCCAAATCAAGAAGAGTCCATCATATGACTACTAGATCTCAAGTGGGAACCTTCAAACCTAATCTTAAATACAATGAGTTCCATACATATTTTCCAAACACACAGTCTCTTCCAAGAGCTCTTGTCACCATTCTTCTCGAAGACAATGAACCCTCAAATTTCATGAAAGCATATGAGATGAAAATTAGAAAAAGGTCATGCAAAAAGAATATGATGCTCTTATTTGAAACAATACTTGGAAACTTGTTGTTCCAAAGGAAGAAGTCAAACACATTGTATGATGTAAATGAGTGTTCAAAATTAAGCGAAAAGCATATGGATCATTGGAAAGGGGTATAGTTAAAAGGAAGGAATTGACTATACTGAAACCTTCAGTCTTTTGTGAAGCCTACTGTAATTCAAACAGTATTGACTATTTCTATAAGTCACAAGTGGAAAATACATCTGTTGGATATTCAAAACACATTTCTGTATGGATTTATTTCAGAAGAAGTTTATATGATTCAACCACTTGGATTTCAAAGTCATTTTTTCTCATGGTAGCTTGAATGTGCTTTATATGGTTTAAAACAGGCTCCTAGGGCATGGTTTGTCTCTCTTAGTCTATTCCTCCAACATCTTAGTTTTAAATGGGCTCAAACATATTCATCTTTTTTTACTTTGAGAAAAAGAGAAATATTTATATATGTTTTGGTATACGTGGATGGTATGATCATAACAGGAAGCTCACCAGAATACATTTATAAAATTATTTGTCAATTCAAAAGTGAGTTTGCCACTAAAGATCTAAGTGAGCTTCATTTCTTTTTTGGCATAGAAGCAACAAGAATTGACAATAAGCAGGGTTGCACACGAGCCGAGTCGAGCTCGAGCATAGCCGGCTCGACTCATGTTTAGTCAGCTCGAGCTCAACTTGAACTCGACACAAGCTGCACAACTTCAGCTCGAGCTACTACCTTCAAACTCGAGCTCGACTTGTGTAATTTGTTTATCCTCGATAAGTTAAACAGGGTGTTGTGCACGCTGCCGTGAAGGTGCCTTCCTTCCTTTTCGCTCCATCAATGACGATGTGGAATTTGAAGCCCATTATGACATGGGGAAGAGGAAAGGCTGCCACCTGCCATGAGCACCTCATTGGGAAGAGGAATGGTGTTGAGAGAAAAGAGAAAATAAGGAGGGAAAATGAGGTGTAATAATGGGAGTAAACAGAACGTGAGGTAAAAAGAAACGTGGCATTGTGAAGAGAGGGAAAATAAAAAAATGTAAAACAAAAGTTGAGATTAAGAGGGTGAAAGAAAAAAAGGTGGGATACTTAAAAACCCAAAATAAAATCGAGCCGAGTTGAGTTCGACTAATTCGAACTCGACTCATTAACATACTCGAGTTTATATTTAAGCTAGAGCTTGAATCGTATTAAAAATGAGTCGAGCTCGAGTCAAGTTTATCAAGCGAGTTTGAGTCGAACCTGAGTTGGCTCGACTTGTTGTGCAGCCCTAACAATAAGCTAATATTGTCTCAAAGCAAATATATATTTGAGCTTCTCAAAATAACAAATATGCTTGGAGCTATGAGAGTTTCAACTCCCATGGCATGCTTCCCTGCTTTATCTGCTCAAACTGTATCAAACTTTTATGATTCAACTCTTTATCACAACATTGTTGGAACTCTTCAATACTCTACAATGACTCGCTCAGACATCTCTTATGCCATCAACAAGGTTTGTCAATACATGCATCATCCTACCGATGTTCATTGGAATGTCGTAAAGAGAATTCTAAGATATTTGAAACACACTATTGATTATGGTTTGTTATTATATATATTTCAGTTCTTAATATTAATGCTTACAATGATGCATATTGGGCAGGACATCTTGATGATATACGGTCTACAGGTAGATATGCAGTGTTTATTGGATCTAATCTAGTTTCATGGAGTGCAGTCATTGTCTCTCGTTCTAGCACTGAGGCTTAGTATCGATCTATTGTCAATACTACTGTTGAAATCATATGGTTATAATTTTTATTAAAAAAACTTTGTGTTGTTCAATCACAACCTCCCATATTATGGTGCGACAACATCGGTGTAGCCTATTTTGCAGCTCATCCTGTGTATGATAGCCGCAACAAATACATAGAGATTGACCTTTATTTTGTTCGAGAAAAATTGGCAAAAAGAGATTTGAGAATTCAATACATCTCTTCCAAAGATCAGGTTGTTGATATTTTAACTAAGCCACTTAGTAAACAGCATCATTCTCAAATAATTAACAAGCTCAATCTTATTGTTGGAGCATCGAGCTTGCGGAAGGTGTTAACAGAAATACCAAGAATGCTCTCAAAGTGAATTATTTGAGGGATGAAAAGTCATATCTCTTAAGGGATGAAAAGTCATGTCTCTTGGGAGTAGAGACCTCTTGTATATCTCCTATATATAAAGGAACCTCTCTACCAAAAGGAATGCAAGCAAGAAATGATGGAGCAGTGGACGTAGGCCTGTTGCTGAACCACTTAAAATATTCATGTCCCTTTAATTATTTCTTTTTTTTTATTTCTAACAAAACTCCACCATTCCTTGGAATTGCAAGCAATCCTAAAGTGTTGTTCTCTCAAGACTTGGTTACAATAAGGCATTTGCTGGACTAGATGTTGTCACTTTGAAATAGGGTTGGGAGGATAGGCATAACTACTGTTATAAACCATCCCCTAGGTTTTGCATGCTGACAACAAGATGGGAATAATATATACATATATATAATCTATGTGTGTAACATAGATTTATTAATGCATAGGGTTGCGTGTGTGAAACACGGAAGCATCCAGACAGGCTGAATATTTTTCATCTCATTATATATATATATATAGAAAGAGAGTGACTGGACTCCGAATCTCCATCAGAAATATGCTTGTAAAGTTTATATCCCACCTATATATGGAGTTCATATTTTGTATATATATACGCATTTTTTTTGTCAATAAAAGTCTGAGGTCTGGGCTCACCTTGTGTTTTACACCATAAGAGGGATGACATGAAAGAGAGAAAGTTACGTGCACACAGAAAAGGAGGAGGGAAAGATATTTTGGTAATTTATTAAGAAGAAATGTATTCCATAGTTTTTTTTTTCTTTTTTTCTTTTTCAATTTTGTCTCTACAAAGAGATTTCTTCTTCAATGAAACTTAAAGGTATTTTAGTCATTGACTATACTGGTGCATGGAAAATCGTTCACCAGTTTGGTGCATATAACCAAGTTTGTGGCATCAAAGTCCACTGCAGACCCGGGCCTTGTGTTTGATGGGGGAAGAGGCCATGCTGGCATGCCCATCCTTATTTACAGAGGTCTACCTTGAGTTGCCATTTTTCAAAGAAGAGAAAAGATGCTACAAAATTTTAACTTAAAAGGGCATTTTATAAGGCAAAAAGGGTGTTCCAGGTGTAATGGATGACTTGAAAATGCTCTTTGAGTGTGAAAAGAGAGACATGTTCCCTCTAAGGACAAAAAATAGAGTTCTTTTGAGTTTTTATTTCTTGTCTAAAATTAAAAAAATACATAATTTGCCTTGATAAACGTCAAGCACGAGGCCCCATGCTAAGCCGCACCAAACACACACACACACGAGATGCTCGGCCATTAAACCAAATCAACTAACAATATAAAAAACTATGGATGTCAATATATTTGATTTTGATCGCACATCAGACCAAACCATTCACAAAAAAGCAGCAATGAGAAAAAGTTAATATCTAATTAAGAAATCGGATCCGGATCAATTTTAAAAAATGGAATGTGATGGGATTCCAATACATAAATATCTGATCAAATTTGAATTAGATTTAGTTTAAACAAATATCCTATACGTCCAATGCTTTTAAATTTAGAAATCAGCCGGATGTGGCTCAAATTTCAAATTTGGATTCAGATGTTATTGTAACAGTAGGATGCAGATAAGACTCGGAATATGGTGTAAGATTTTGGATTAAGATTTAGATATGACTTTTCTTCATTCGTATTTGTGTTTGAATTCATATGTATAAAAATTTGAAGAGAAATAGCTATAATTTAGAGTATATCTGATCCAAATCTGACACTTACGTATCCTTATCATAAACCTGTTTTCCTACCATTGTGGTAAGAATGCAGTTCTAGAAGAATTTCAAGAATTCTGGTTTCTGAGATGACTGCCTTTGAATTTAATTAGGTCCGTCCTTGACAATCAATGCCGTGGAACTCATGGCAGTATCTAAAAATGTCAGACATATTAAATTTATTTTCAGGATCCTTTAGAAAAGAAAAGGGTAGCCCTTACATGTAAATTGATAGATACATATTCAGATAATTTAACCTTCAAAGGGTTAGGAGCTAAATTTTGTCACTAATTTTTAAAAAAATAATTTTTTAATAAAATGCTTGGCTTGGATCAAGCCAATCTTCGGCTTGAGCTTAATCAAGCCGGGTTCGAGTTTTAAGAACTCGAGCCGAATCGAGCTCGAGCTAATGAAATCGAACTTGACTCGAGCTCGAGCCGAGTTGGAGTTTCTTTCAATACACTTGAGCTGAGTTCGTTCTTGCTCAACTCAGCTCAAACTTGCTCATGAACATCCCTACCTATGTATTTGCCTTTTAGTTTTCGAGCTTGGTTATCCTAAAGTGTAATTTCTTCAAACCACAGACTGTATTTGGTGATCAAACATTCAAAGTAAAGAGCGCTAGCTTCTTTAAAGTCATCTAATCTATCTAAGGTCCTGTAAGTTTAGTTATTATTGCTAACGACAACAACAACAATAATAATAAGACAAGAATAATTATAAGTTCGGGAAGTTTCACCATTGTAGACAGTTAAAAATTCAAAAAAGAGAGTTCATTATTTTTAGTGTTGGGCAAAAAAATTTTAAAGCTAATCTTCCTTCAATAGTTGTATAAGAACAAGACAGATGTGCTCAGTGGGCACATGGCAACCATGTGTCAAGAAAAATTGAGAATAGAATTAAGGTCTGGGTTCTGGGTGCTGGTCAGTGGGCACCCTGGACCCATTAATGTGCCCAACTAGTTGGTGCCCTGCCAACTTTCTGTTCAACTTGTTTGTTTACTTGTTCCCAATCCCAGTTTAAATTTTTTTTACTCAACAATGATTCCAGGTGATAATTGCTTAAACAAAAGGTTTGATATGTTGCTCATACAGCAAAAAGGCAATTATGGATTTAATCTTACTTTAATACACAAGATTATAATTAGTTTTTTTATCACTGAGAATTTCTCTAGAACATTAACAATACGAATACAATCTTCAAGTCCAAAAAACATTTAAAAATATGATATAAGAAGTATATTTTCGAAAGCGTAAATATGACTTTATAACTTAGGTTGAAAGTGGTAGTCCAATGATTTTTGGATCCTTATAAATCAATCCTGTTCATTTGATAGTAGAATATATTGTTTGAATGATTTTTTACTATTAAGTTCAACATATACAGGTGTCACTGACCCATTTATCTGTCTATTCTAGCGAAAACTGAAAACACATATTTTTTACATTCACTTTTCGAAATCATCTGTATATATGTGTTTGTACCTCAAGCTGTGATCAAATGAAAGGGTATAACTCTTTCAGTTTATGGCTATTAGTTGTTCAACTTAATGACCCTTTACCTTAAGAAGTAAAGTTAATTAGAAAAAGATGATTAGGATTGGATTTTTAGAAAAATTGAAAAAGGTTGAATACAAAATATAGCTAATTAATTGTGGACTATTATGCAAAAATCTCCTTAAATAAAATATCTCTTGCAAACATGTTGCACCCACAGTGTAGTGGAACAGCCTGTAAAAGGCAAACAGTAAAGGGATAAGAGACGCGCCCTGGAATTCTGCAATTATTGATCATAGAGGGATTGAACTGACAGGCAGCTGTCTACTACAACCAATTTGGAATCATAACAACTTGAAGCCTGAGTCCAAGTTACAATACTCTTCCTTCACTAGTCCTTTGCATGGAGGAAACTTTGGCATTGGCACTTCCACTCCATCCTGGATTTGGGATATCTAAAATTGTCATGAAGCTTATATATATGAGATAACCAATTTAACAAATCGTGAAATTTAGTAGAAATAAATTGGCAATTAATCCATGGATCATACATTGAACAGGAGAAAACCAATCATAGATTTACGTTTATAGCTTCATAAAATGTCACATGAAATTTGAGAAAACAAAAAAGGTTCAGAAATTTTGTCAAACTACAAAAAGATCTACTTGAGAGAAAGTTTGTGTAACTTGTTAAGCCGGGGTGGAGCCAGAAAATTCTGATTAGAGGGCACTAGTTATATAATTTTAAATGTTTAAAGGGCAATAATATGTAATTTAAAAAAAACTACCATGAAATATTAATATGAAAATAAACACTTTTTGTGGATTTGTGTAGGCAATTGCCCACACATTGGTTTCAATTATTTCATCAGTTGGTTCACCAGCACTCTTTCACACAATTGATTGATTAGCGAGGAGAGAGGAGAGTCTGGTGCGTACCTCTAGGGTTCCTACATGGGCCTCCTATATATTCAATCATTCATGTTCTTGATATTCTTCCTTTCCCTCGTGAATTTTCAGAGACTCTGCAACTGGTACCTATTGCATTCTTGTTCTCACTTTTATGGCCTTCGTGACTCATAGTCAGTGTCATGACAATCGATTAACTGACAAAGAACAAAAATGCCGGAAAGACCAATGCTCCAGCTTCGGTACCTACAATAAAATGGTCATTCATTAATTGCTTCTAACTCTTCATTCGTTGTCCCCACGAGCAGGGGAGGGGTAAAGCAGCTGGCAGTGGGAAGTGCGAGCTGTCGTGGGCGAAGCAAAGGGGGCCGGGCTGGCAGGCCTCCCCTCACCCTCAAAAAAAAAAAATAATAATAATAATAATAAATGTATATCTAAATTTTAGAAAATTTTAATTTGTCTTTTATAAAAATCTGAAAAAAATGAGATTTTAGAAAATTTAGAAACTCATCACCATTTTCAACACCCATTGCCTTGTCAAAGGGCCCCCGAGCAAGGCAACCTCATTCCTCTACCCACCCTCCCTCCTTCCGCCACTTTTCGATGCCGGCAGGTCGGTTGACTCTTTGCCAGCAGTGCAGGAGGGAGGAATGGATGGAAGTAAGGCTAGGCATTGGGTCAGGTACCAAAAAAAAGGCATTGGGCCGGCCTAATAAGTTATCGGGGCGACTCAGTTAAGCTCAACTAAGCCCGGTTTGATTCGATAAGATTTTTTTAATATACATTTTATTGATTTTTATATATAATTATAATATTTTATTATGATTAATTATATTTATATATTATTTTATATTTAACATATATATTTTGCCGAACTGGGTTCAGGTTTTATATGTTGGGTCATACACCTAACTTTTCATAGCAAAAAGGCATGACGTAGGTTGCTTGTGATTAATTGACCATATCCAACGAGGATGAGCTTGAAAAAATTCTGTAAAACTATTTTTCATTATTATGGTGCAATAATCAAATCATGTATTGTAGAGCGGAATGATAATCAAAGCATGTATTGTTAGGGGTAGAGCCAATATATTTTCATTATAGAGCGGAATGATAATCAAAGCATGTATTGTCAGGGGTAGAGCTAAGAAATTTTCATTATAGAGCGGAATGATCTAGAAGTGATATTTTCAAAACTTTACATTATAAATTTAAAAAAAAAATTGAGGAGGGCCAAGGCCCCTCCTACCCCAGGGTCCCCCGGGCAGCATTGTAGGCTTGCAGTAGGAAGCTAGTTGTACTACCCTCTAATTTTAGGCTCTCTATATTTAGTACAACCTACTTCTTTTTGGTTGGTTCCTTTTCCCTTCGATGGATCATGCTTTCCCCTATCCCTTTTAGGGGTCATACTTATTTATAAGTAGATATATTAATAGAAAGAGTGGACCTAGCATCCAATGTACATATTAGCGCCAGTTGCGGCCCATTTTTACGGGTCACTTGTTATGCTAAGGTTCTCTCTCTCTCTCTCTCTCTCTCTCTCTCTCTCTCTCTCTCTCTCTCTCTCTATATATATATATATATATATATATATATATATATATATATATATATATATATATATATATAGAGAGAGAGAGAGAGAGAGAGAGAGAGAGAGATCCTAGCATAATATGTACATGTTAGGGCCAGTGGCAAGTGTAGCCCAATTTTACCCACCACTCTGTCTGATCTCTCCTCCTTTGTTTCTTTGTTTTCTGTTTCCATCTGTTTTCTTCCACCCAATCTTTGTAAAATCGGTGAAAACTTAAGTAGAACAGTCTTTTGGCAATGCACGTCTCCTCTCTCTCTCTCTCTCTCTCTCTCTCTCTCTCTCTCTCTCTCAAGGGCAGAGCCAGACTCTTCTTTGGGTAGGCTGAAAGTTTTCAAAAGAAATTTCTAAATTTTTTTCTTATATCTGAGTAAATATATTAATTTTTCAACCTCTTTACGAGAGCCAAATTAAACATTTTCAAAATATTAACTCATAAGTTTTAAAGTTTCATGAAATATAGTGGGCACCCCCGTAGGCTTCCCGATCTCTGATGCCTGCCAATGAAAAAACCGGCAACTTGGAGAGTAACTCTGAGTAGGGGCCTGGCTAGTGGGTCAGAGTTTTCAAGGCCAGCTCAAAAAAAGCCATGAGCCGAATGCCCTGGATATGGCTGCTTAATTAACATAATTATGCAGCGGATATATGTGCCTTTCATACCCCACATATTCAAAATAAATAGAAATTAAGTTGTGTAAATATTATACGCGTGTTGACTCCATTTTGATGACAACCTCCACTCTTATGTATTAGATTTGATGGGGATAATTTGAAATGTCGAATTCAAGAAGATCAGTGGAGATTAATTAAGTTGTAAATCTAGAAGTCAAACAAATCTTTTAAGATTTAAATGCCCCTCAGAAAGAGAGAGAGACAAAGAGAGAGAAACAAATGGATTTCTTTAAATGAAACTCTTTTTCTATGTCTACAATCTAATCACCACCAATTTAATCTTCTTTAAAAACGAGAATTAAATGATTCTTTTCAAGTTTGATATATGTGAGTCTAATAACTGCCCATTATATATACAGAGAGAGTGAGAAAAAAAAAAAGATAGCTACCAAGTCCTTATATACTAAACTAAATGAGAATTATCTGAGTCATCAATTTAAAAAAACAAAAAATCAGATGGTAGAGATTAAATTGAAAAAAATAGGTAACCAAGCTGTATTTTGTGAAGACTCAAACGTCCCTGAAAGGAGGTAACAAATGAGTTTTCTTGATCAAGAACCTTTGCCTTGTTTTGAAAGATTTTTCTGTCCCTTGAAAATACAAATTGGTTTGTGTTTTTTTTTAAAACTTAATTGTTACCATCGATGTTCTTAAAATTAATGGCCCATATGATCAAGTTGGCCTATAAGGGTTTGGCAGCTTCCTCTATAAATATATAAGGAGTTCAACGCTTTTGTATATTGGATGTTGCTCGATGGTTCAATTTTAAAACTTCATATTTTAAAAACAGTTATTAACTTAACATTTACAATGGTTTACGATGTAATGACAGTTTATGGTGGCTTTAACCACAAATGTTTGAATTTTTGTCTATCTGGTAGATGGCAACATTTGATTATATATATTTTCCCAATGAGCCACATGAATTTTAAGATAAGAAAAAAAGATAGAAAGAAACAGAAAGATGGATTGCATTCCCACTACATATGTGCATACATGTAACCCAACAACCGACACCTTCAGATTTGAAGCATGATAACAGTGGCCACCTCAATTTAACTTTAGAAATTTAGGAAACCCTAAAAGCTAAAAAGAGAACGAAAACTTCTCCACTTTGCTAGCTCACTGCATGGCGCCGATTCTAGAGCTGCTTTTTGGTCACGTCCTGTTCCATCAGAACATGTCGTGTACGTTCTCTGCCGTTGCTTCTAACTGGTTCAAGATTAGCCTTTCTTTTTTCTTTTAATTTATCAACGCACTAGGCCACTGTTTGGCATGATCGTGTTATAGTGAAAACACCGCGTGCATTGAGTCAGTCGTATAGTTTTAGATTGAGTTTTCTTTCAAAGTCGATGCAAAAATCATTCAAGACTGTATTTTACAATAACATTGTTCTCTTCTCTCATTGTTCTGGCATTTGGTTTCTTCGTTTTCTGTGTGGCCCTATATCTTTTGGTTACAAACTAATTACATTCCTTGCTAAATGAGCTTTCTAAGCATGATGGATCATCTTTAGGCTTGTTTGTTCTTTGTTAAACACTTTCTTCTCAGATTTTATATTGACAGAATGATTCTGGTGTACGGTTAATCAAGTACTTGCAGTGACATAACGATGATATATATATACAGTAACCATTCTGTAGGACAAAGTACTTCAATGCATAATTTCAAAGATCTGGCACTTAATTTTTTTAATCTCTTTCGCTAAAAACTGTCGAAAAAAGTTTAGTCATAAAAAATCATAGAAAACCAATTGAGGGTTGCAGATGCATCTTTTTGCGACAGTTTTTAGCAACACACAACAAAAATAACCATCGACACATATGTAGACACACCCACACTCGTATAATATAACTTGAGTACTCGATCTGAGTTGTATAAAATTGCTGGGTAACCCGTGAAAGCTGCTAATTGACAAAAAAGAAACAATGAGTTCACAGGGGCATCTAATCTTCTCGTACATATGTTCTCTCTGCAAGTTATAATCGCTTTTCCTAGTTGCACTTCCAGCGAGAAGAAGTCAAGAAAATGTGAAAAAAACAAAGCTAGTGCAAGAATGCGGCAGTGAGCTGCTGGTTGATTGGTGAAGTTATTTCATCGAAGTCGTCCGCCAAGGAAAAGAAGATCTCATCCACAGCTGACATCTCTATCCCTTCATCGTCATCATCTTCTTCACATTTCATCTCTGAATCAAGGCCTCTCTCTTTGATCCTGCATAATACCCAGTCTCCAGATACCTGCATATTTTCCCTACCCATTTAGATAGAGAGAGAGAGAGAGAGAGAGAGAGAGAGAGAGAGAGAGAGAGAGAGACTTAACAGTTCTTGAGCTCCCACGCTTCTTACACTCCCTGGTTGTTGATTCCAAGAGGCTGTATTCATCCATGACCCAGTCAGTTTTTGTCCCACTTGGAGCCTTGCCGGTGTAAAAGACCATAGATCTCTTAAACCCAACGATAGTGCTCCCATTTGATATGGGCTCATCCATGCCTGTCACCCGCCAATGTCCAGATGCAGCAGGTCTGTATTTTATGGAGTTTTTCCTATAGTTTCTTGGTTTTTGGCTGTAGAAATACCATTCTTTGCTGCCACCCGAAGCCTTACCTGACCAATCCCAACACCAAAAACTTCAACACACCTCAATGGCTTCCACACTATATATAAAGATTCATGCTTTCAGTGAAAGTATTCAGAGAACTTGAACATTAAAGTATGTATATTTCTACCAAATTCATCGTTTCATACAACTTATACCGAATAAGCTGTTTAGTTGTCACTTAGGAAAACTCAACTCTTATATCTGTCATCGTCTTTAGAATGCTGCAGAAGGTTCAGGCTTGGCCTCCACTCTGTTGTAAATGCAAGTGAAGTTTCCAGCCCAAATTCCAATTGCCAACATTTTCTTTTGTATGAAAAGGTGAGGCAAGGAAAGTAGCAGCTGAAATCAACTTCTTATGTGATATTGTTTACTGGTTGGAAATTTACTTTTTCTAAAGAAAGATCCAACTCAAAGACAAGAGAGAGAGAAAGAGAGAGACCTGGTAGCTCCCAAGGATTGTAGCTGTGGAGATCTATCTCTGTTATGAAGTCTGAGTAGCAAGGGAGAAGTTTGACCTTCCTATAGAGATAATGAAGAACGAGATCTTCATCGGTTGGGAAGAACTTGAGACCAGGGGGAAGGGTTATCTTATCTCCCATCTTTCTTCTTCTCTTCCTGTGAATAGAATAAGTGAAACGATGCTGCCCTACTTAGTTGCAGTATTTAAAGAGGAACCCGCAGTGAACTTCGATCCAGAGAGCGTCTGATTTGTATATAAAGCCAACTTGATATTAATTTTGTTTACAAAATACATAGCAGAGCAGAAAATTTTGTTAGAATGACACTGATTCATGAATTTTTATACTTGAAAAAACACTTACATGTATAGTAAATTAAATATCAAATAATCTTTAAAAGACTATTGTGTGCAACTGCCCACACTTGCCATAATCACTCTGCCCCATAGACATACCTTAAAGTTGCGTTATTTGGCGTGGGTTATGTTTCTATATTAAAAGAAGGTAGGTTCAATGTATAGGTCTCAATAGTAACTCAATTTTAAAACCTAAAAACAAAGGGAAAGCCAAAAGTTTTGGCTCTTATGTTCTCACTTTTTGCTCACATCTCAAATACACATAATCAGGTAACTTTTTTTTTTTATTTTTACTTTTCTGGTTGAACAGTTGCAAGTTAGCTGTACAGGTGTAGGCTTTGGACTACATTAGGAAGAAATTTCAATTCGAGAAGATTCTTCACGAATAAACTAAATTTGGTGACGTCACTTGAAGCCTCATTATATGGGACGCCTAGGAATCATCGACCATCACGACAAATCTTTAGAGTTTATATAAAATTACTATAAAGTTAAAACTACGAGTTGTTATTCACCTTAATTTTCAAAAGAAGAAGAAAGAAAAAAGAAACGTGTGGTAATGATGCAGTGCGCTGTCGATCCACCGGCGCTGTTGAAGTTAAAAGAAGTATTGTAAAGAGCAGAAAACGTAAAACATGAAATGTAAATCTAATTTAATATATTTTATATTTCAAGTTATTTTATAAAAAATTGTCATTTTGTTATTATCAAAATTTTGATGTTAGAAGAGCATATCATTTTTTATTATTAAAAAAAAATTATTCAAGTCAAATTACTCATCAAATACTTGGTATAGAATATTGTACTCATAAGGTAAGATTGCATAAAAGCCATTTTAATATTTATTTTTAGTTGCCATAGTTTTTGTCTTTTACTTAAGATTAAGATTGTATTTACCAATTTCCTTTTTTTTTCTTTACTTTATATATATATATATATATATATATATATATATATATATATATATATATATATATATATATATATATATATATATATATATATATATATATATAGGCACTCTAACTTTTTAAATTCTCTCAATCATGATGTACGGTTCAAAAAATTTAGTTATATATATATATATATATATATATATATATATATATATATATATATATATATATATATTCGATGTTTCCTAGGCGTCGCGTTTTTCCTTAAAATTTTATTTATTTGTGTGAAGAATATAGTGGCATCTGAATTTCTGAAACGGACTTAGACAAGTTGTATTTGACAAGATTGTACCATTAAATGGTTTTGTCTTGTTCTCAAGGAAATGACCATTTGGCCATGTTTTGTTTCTATCAGAGTTGTCAAGGCCGTGCAGTCTCAAAGGAACTTGAGTGATTTTTGTTGATTCTTCGGTGGTTCTTTATGTTTTCATTTTTTTATTCTTTCTGAATTTTCACTAAAAAAATATAAATTTTATTTTAGCCCATGCAGTTCAGAATGGATTCTGATTTGAATCAGCTGATTCTCTGGATCATTTTGCCGACCAATTTAATTCAAAATTCTACATAAGCTGGTTTCAATCGTAATAAAAGAAACGAATTTCCAAATAAAAACAGTGAAATTTTCAGTTAAAAATATAAATTTTGTTTTGGCCCCGGCAGCTCATAGTGGATTCTGATTTGAATCAGACCAATTTAATTCAAAATTATAGTTAAACTTGTTTCAACCATAAAAAGAAAAAGAAATGTCGAATTTTGAAACGAAAACAGTGAAATGATTTGATGTAGAAATCAAATAAAAAATTTTCCTTGTTCTTACATTATGTGACTCATTATAGAAGGTGACAATGCTCCAATTAATGCTAAACTCCACAAATTTCCATTACCCAAAAAGAGTTTGTTGTTTTCCAAAGAAAATGACCTCTCTTGACCTGGAAACTTTATGAAACAAACACGCCCTTAAAGCTGGTGGGCATCAGGCAAGGAAGGCAAGCTGAAAAGATTATGAACTTGGTCATACACCAAATGATGCTCAAGTTGACCTTCCCATTGATTAGTTCAGCTTCCTTGAGCTAGAGAATATATATGAAGTCAGCAGTAGTAGAGCAATATGGTAGTTGGTGTCAGGGTTGGAGGTAGAAATTTCTCTTCACAAAGGCCCAATTATAATTTCAAAATTTTAATGGGAGCTCAAATATAATTTTTCAAAATTTTCATATAAGCTAAATGACCACCTTACTTTATTTACATATAAAAAGCTATATTAATTTTCAGTTTTTTTAGTATGTGAGTGCCCTTAAAGTTTGACATTTAAACTTAGAGTGCCCAGTTCTGGCTCTACCATCAAAAAATATTTGTATATATTCATTACTTATAATATAGGATAGGTGTCTCATAGGGGTAGAGTTAAAAAGTTTTTCATGAGGTGGGTCTAATTAAATTTTTTAAATTTTGAGAAAAGCCAAAATATCATTTTTCAATTTTATATAGGAAAATAAATTTTCTAAAATTACATGTAAACTTTTTAAAAAAAATTAAAGTAGAGCCAGAGCCCATGCTGCCCCCCTTGGCTCCACCCTGAGGCCTCCGTCCTCCTCTGGCAGATCTGCAGTGGAGATCTTCAAATTAAATGAAGATCTACCAGCCAGAGCCCATGCTGTCTCCTGGCATTTTTTATCCAGCCTAATTCTTGTTTTATGTCAAAAATTTGAACATAATTATTATTGATGACACGAATGTCCTTCGTTGAATGTCAGTGTTAGTTTATCACGTTTTTTTACAACATTTTCTTGCTGTCGATAAAAACCTTCTTTACTGTCGTCACACGTAGCAGCCCGTCGATGAAATTAAGTTTTTTACTGACGGTTTATTTTCTTCCTATGGGTAAAGACAGGTTTTTTTGTAGTGTTTAGGTGAAGAGCATAATTGTCATGTACGCTTGAAGGGGATTGCCTGATCAGATCCATGTATTTAATGGAGCACAGTCTCTCTCATTAGGCTTACGATATAATTTATGTGTGCAGCTGTGTTTACAGGAAGGAAGTTTTATCTCTCCAAACCAAGTAAATTCTTGATATTATGAAAAACAGTTTAGTTGGAGTTTGCTAGTTGCCGCTCCTATTCAGAACCAAATGCTTGGCTCTCTTAAGGTGCATTAGCTCTATCTTAGCCACCGACACAGCCCTAGACCCAGGAGGCAGGGGAAAGAAGGGGCTTTATCTCTCTAATTAAACGTATTATAGAGATAATGAAGCACAATAATGTGGATGAATTTTCTTTTACTTTCTTAATAGGAAGCAAATTAAAGGTGGAACATATGTTTTGCCTTCACTCTTGAGAGATCAGAAGCAAAAACGAGATATTCAAATTGACAGTTCTCAAGCAAAAACTAGATATCCTTAGTGTTTTGTGTCGACCCACAGAACACTTTCATTGTTGCAGGGATGAATTCATTCTGAGTTTTACAGTTTATCCACTATTCCATTAGAAAATCTCCTATTGCACTCAATTGATGCTTCATGTGCTATAGCATAGCTGGTCGGACCGATGGACCAGTGCAAGCATGGTCATCAATTCAATTCTTAAGGGTGCATGCTACTCCTTTGGACTACAAATGGTGGGTGCCCAATACTTAATCCACGGATATCCCGCTTTCTACCCAAGCCCCGAAGCAATCCTGGATGCCGAAGGTAGGAAAAAAGGAGAGGGGCTTCGGCCTTTGGGATATCCCCCACCACTTACCACATTGATAATTTTCGCCACCTCTCCACATTAAGCCCTGAGGTTTGACGGTGGACTTGGAAAACCAATTAGCGATGCTTTGTGCCCAATCATTGTGGATAACGCTTACATATTTTGTGTTGGAAGGCCGATGGCTGACGAAAAAAATGCCTGGAAAATGTTTATCTTTGTTGGCAGCTACATACATTGCAAATTAATCCACCAATTGCGGTGGTTTACATTCACCATAAATTGTCCTTAAAGCCACCATAAACTAATGTCACATTATAAATAGTGTCTAATGCTGAGTAGCTATTTTTCTACTACAAATTTTTAAATTTTAACCATTCAGTAACATCTTATATAGGACAGTATTATCTCTGATTGAAAACCCAAGGGAGGAGGAGAAAATGGGTTAATGCATTCTATGGGACTCCTGTGGGCCTTCTTTTCATCGGCGGGAGGAGAAAAGAGAGAGAGAGTGAGGAAATAGTATAAAAAAGGGCTGCCTAGGTGAGATCCTCCAGCCATTCGGATCTCTGTCTAAATGACACCAGATGAGTCTTGTGCTATGAGAGGCCGAACAATTTTTCATTCAAACCTGCACTTTTATATATATATATATATACACACACACACTAATGAAATGCTATGGCTAGGTTTTGGTCGTAGCAAACCTACGATACTCACACATGCACCGGAGCACATGCATAAATAAAAGCCAGCTGATGATCCTCCTTATGTGCGTGTATATATATGTAGAGAGAGAGAAAAAAAAATTAAAACTAGCTGACTAGTCGATGTTTCTATCTTGTATTGCTAAAAACATCATAAAAATGTGTATTTCATTGTTAAGAACTATTACATCGCTAATGCACCTTTTGTGACAGTTCTTTCTAACAAAAAAAAAAAAAAAAAACATCTAGCTACTTATACTCACTATGTTTATCTATAGTGGTCTGGCATTCAATTCCAATTAATCCTTTTCTTGATGATGATGTCCTTAAACAAGGACAACAAAAAGTGAATATATATATATATATATATATATATATATATATATATATATATATATATATATATATATATATATATATATATATATATATACCTTCCTTTTTTTCGTCAGTAAGATGTCATTTCCCTAGTTTTGTCGCTTTACCTGAATAGAGATGTCATTCCACTTGCTCCGCTCTATTGATGATCAGTTTCATCGGCGCTTCTAGTGAAAGCGAGGAATCTCACATTAACAGCTAAGGATGATGAGGTAGCTGCCTATAAAATGGTGCATCGTCCGTGGCAGGAGATCAGGTGAAATATCGCCCGTGAGTCACATTCGATATCCGTCACATTCCTCATGCTAATTGCTCATTCATGCCCTAAACTAGTATTGATGAAGCGTATTTAGTTTTGTATTTGGCAAATCTTAGTTGCCATTTCCTTTTTTTTCCCTCGGTCTTTGTGGAGATATAATCATAGGTGATGAAATTAAGTATGAATGTATATTTCAATGTGCCTCATTTTTGTGACACAGATCAAATCGTTGGAGTGTGGAGTCTGATCTATATATACTTAATAGGCTTCCTTAATTTCCATTGATTTTTTGTAAAGGCATTTATGTAATTTTATTTTTTATGAGTGTGCCCTAATCATCATATTTAAGGAGAAGGGGGAGGGGGTTTATTGGCTTTGTTAATTTCCGTAGATTTTTTTTGTAAGGGCATTTATGTAATTCTATCTTTTGTGAGTTTGTCCTAATCATCTCATCAATTAAAGGAGAAGGGGTGGGAGTTCCTTGTATTCTTTGATTTTTTTTTTTTTTATGATGGTGAAAAAAACTCTATGCGGCCCTCGACACAGGAAAACCATACTTTTGAACCACATAAAAATTTTGTATTTTTTTTCCTTTTTTTCTTCGACTTCTTGGTGTAGTAAGAGAGAGAGAGGGTCTCGTTCCTAAATACAGATTTGGTACCATGCTGGTATGAGTACGGAAAAATGGGTACGGGTACAACATTTTTGTTAATCTTGATATGTACAGTGATAATATTATTTTTTAATTAAAAAATTGTAAACAAGGGCTGCCTTCAGTTGTCTTCTCTCTGTCCTCAAAACTCCTCCTTTCTTCTCCACTCCTCCTTTCTTTCTCTCTGTCCTTTCTTCTCCCCTCCTATTTTCCTTCTCCTCGTCCTTTCTTCTCCCCGCTCTCCTCCCTTCCTCTTTCCTCTCCCCTCGTCCTTCCTTCTTTTCCTGCTCTCCTCCCTTACCATGTTAGGTTTTGACCTTTTTCTATTTGGATGTGGTTTAGATTTAGTTTCACCCTAAATCAGATCCAAACGTACCACCACATACCGGCATGAAATACCAGTACAGGTAAGCGGGTCATCCCGGTGTACCATAGTGACATAGATTCTCATTGTACTCCTGCATCAGCAAGATTGACATGGTTGCCCTCTTGATGGTTGCCCTCTTGATACAACTGGTCGCAGTGGGTGGCTCTATGACTTTGTCGTTGCAGGGGCAAACTATAGTTTTAGTTTTTGGAAGGAACCAAAATATAATTTTTCAAAATCTAAATATAAGTTAAACTTTTAAATTTTACATGCAAAATTTTGAATTTTTGAAAATCTGTCGGCCCGTCCCCTTGCTTTCGCCCCCAACTAGGACTGTTCAATGAATCGAGCTAACTTGAGCTCGACTCTACTCGAACTCACTTGATAAACTTGACTCGAACTCGACTCTATTAAACAAGTCGAGTTCCTATTAAGAAATGAATTGGACAACCTAAACAAGTCTAGCTGAGTCAAGTGGGTTTGGCTCGGTTAAACTTGGTTAAGCTTGAGAAAGAAAATATATAAAATACAGTTATAAAATTATCAAAAAAAGTATATTACTCAAATGGGTATGCATGTGAATAGTATGTGAGAAAATAGCTTTTTAATGAAATGCAAGGCTTGGCGTTTATTGTGTGGTCCTTTAAGAAAGTGACTTTCTTGTTGGCCATGTTGTGGTTGTTCTTAATTTGGTCTGGCTTCATTGAATCTTTTTTTCTCCTTTTTGCTAGAAGGTACTATTGACTTGCAGTAAAGAGACATGCCAAGGTACATTTGCAAATTTCAAACTTTATTTTGTCACTTTTTATACTGAATATGACTCCACATTTTGTTTTAAATTTTAAACAGATTGTTTAGGTAACTTATATCTTAACTCAGGTGCTGTCCCCTGGCATTTTCCTCTTTTGCAGAAGTTACTGTCAAGAGGATAGCTTGAATAGCTGGATGCAGTAAATAGACAAAGAAACAGGACAATGGAAGCTCAAGTTGTGTTATGTCATGTTATTCATCTATAAATATTTTTCTTACTTATATCTTGATGGGTGTTCCATGAATAATTGAGGATTGACTAACATGGTATTTCCATACTGAGATATTTGGTCATTAATTAACCCCACCACCCCAACCATTGCACCAACTCCTCATGACAAAAGGTAAGATGTTATTGCTTAAAAGATATGACAAATCTATTGTTGTAGTGATTGAATGGTGATGCTAGGGTTACCATTCAAAAACATAGATCAAATAACTGTCATCCATATGCTTTTCAAATGAACCCAAACTCCACCACCAGCAACAGCCCTGCCTACCGCCGCCAACAGTATGTTGGAGTGAAGGAGAGCCCTGGCGGCTCCCCTCCTATCGCCAATGTCTAGTGGATCCGGCGATGGGAGAGGCGAGCCATCGGCCTCTCTCCCTTTGCCCTCCACCAACGATCGTGGGTGGAGAACGATCATGGTTGGAGAAGTGGAGCCCCGACTTCACAGCTTCCCTCCTCAACACCCAACCTGCAGGCTCTGGCGACCAGGAAGTAGGAGGCGCAGATGGGCCTGCCGGGCAGGCTGCCTTTGGAGATAGAGAAGGAGGAGAGAGAGAAAGAAAATTAATGATCACCCCTCAGATTTGATGTACCCTAGCATTATAGTAAACTAAATGTGACCATTCAGTTCAGATGTATATATATTATTATATTCTCTATCTTGATATCCACTTTCTTTTTCACCAAACTGTAGTTTGAACTAAATCAATGGTTACTATATAATTTGTTTCTTTTGGTTGTTCGGCACTCCTGGCCCCTGCTCAATGCATCACGACTTTCCTTTTTCGCCAGTGAGATGTCATTCCCTAGCTTTGTCGCTTTACCTCAATAGAGATGCTATTGGCTCATTGCCCTTGTCCTAATGGTATATCTGTTTCATCAGTGCTTCCTAGGGGAAACTGAGGAATCTCACGTTCACAGCTAGGGACGATGACATCGTCAGTGCCAGGAGATCCGGCGAGAATCTCGCCGGTGAGTGACATACGGTAGTCGTCGCCGGTGCCCACGAATCTGACTGGAGGGCTGCTCATTCCTCTTGGAGATTGCATCATTGATGCCGTAAACTCGTATGCTTCTCTCTGCCTCCCTTCTTTCTGAGTGGCCTGAGAATGACATCGTGGATTTTGATGAAGGGTAGCTAGCTTTTTTATTTGGCAAATCTGAGTAGCACTTTCTTTTTCCTTCCTTTCTTGGTTTTTTTATTGGATATATATATATATATATATATATATATATATATATATATATATATATATATATATATATATATATATATATATATATAGAGGGACGAAGCCATAAATTTTTTATGAAAATAAAGTTTTTAAATTTTAACATGAATCAAAATATCATTTTTCAAAAATTAAAATTTTCTAAAAATTACATGTAAATTAAAAAAAATTAAGGGGGGGAGGTCACGGCCCCTGCCAGCCCTCCCTTGTTCCGCCCATGATGAAATTAAGTGTGAATCTCTGCATATCAATGGCCCTCATTTTTTGACATAGATACAGAATGTTGGAGGCTGGAGTTTAATCTATAATTAATAGGCTTTTTTAATTTCCATGCATTTTTTGTAATGTCATTTATGTAATTTTGTCTTTTATAGGTTTGTGAGAGAGGGGATTGTGATTTCTTGTATTCTTTAATAGAGAAAGTTATGTTTCATTGTATGTCTGCATCAGCAAGCTTAGCATGGTTGCGCCAAGCTTGTTATACACATCACCTTTGGTGTATGCAATTTCATGCGCCATTTTAAGTACTACAAAAGTAACTTATAGTTAATACAACAAAATACTTCTTTGTAGGGATAACAAAGAAAATGACAAAAAGAAGACTTAGGCAATCGATAAAAGTAAACTTTGTCAACCCGTATATGTATATCGTTATGACCAATATACCAATTTAAGTAGTAAAAAAACTTTTTTGTTCCACTTATAGCGTTATTTCATTATCTCATAAATATTTTATTATCTATTATTTATGTATATTTATGTCTAGTGTTATCTCGTACATCCATCCATTATTTCAATATCTCATAGACATTATCTCATACTTATGTTTACCGGCATCCGTTCATTATTTTTTTAACTCATAAATTGTTTGTTAAACATTATCTCATACTTATGTTTGGCGTCATCTCATATGTCTATCTATTCATTATGTTATTATCTCATAAATCTTTTGTTATCTCATAAACATTATCATATATTTATTTATTATTTCATACATACAAACACATTATGTTTTTTTTTATGAAAGTAAAAACTAAAAAACTATTGGTGTCTCCGTGTCAATGAATTTGATCCTTAGAAACAATTCCAGTTGTTCACCACAGCCAGAGAAATCACATCTCCGAAGGGACGCCTGGCTAATCATTTTCCGGACTGTTTATAATGTGCAGCATAGTCCGAAAGAAATCACTTCTTTCCTGTCCCATCACTTCCCTGGTACTCTCCATCTTGTTCTTTATTTGATTTGGCAACAACGGCATCACTGAATCGATTTTTCTCCTTTTTACTAGAAGTTACTCAAGTAGGTGGACGCTCCGATACTCTTTTCCTCACATTATTTTCATTTTTCCTTTGAAATGAGGAGAGAAACCTGAATAGCTCGGCCTCCTCCATCACGTTCTCCAACTTATGATGAATTTGAACCCAAAACCGTAAGATCATGTTTCTAATCCAGGAATAGGTAAATTCTCAGAGCATAAGCGCGGAACCACAAAGAAAAGGCGTATTCATTACCATATCAGCCGGAAGTGTACAGAACTAACTATCCTTATGTTAAGACATAGTAACTGCATCTACTTACTCAAATGCATACAACATGGTACCTTTCATTGATTCTGGAAAATGATTTAGTTGTAGTCCTAGTAGTGGTTACAGTTCGTGCGTACATTATGTAGATGCCTTTTTCGGTTAGAGATATGTGCTCGCACTTGTCTCTGTGTGTTTATGAATTCATTATTATCGGCCTACTGACCATATGAATCATTATAAGTGCTGATGCCTTTGCTTTTTAACAGCAAGATTGTTTCATGATATTATTATATTTTATTTCTCTCCTCAATAACTTTTACAATCATTTGCAGGAACTTCCAGAAACATATAATCCATCTTCAAGCACCATGGGAGTTGCTGGCAACATCTTTTGATGGATGGCTTATAAAGGAGTTATTTTTCATGAAAAACAAAAAGTAATCTTCACTATGATCAAGGTAGTCGTTGCATTGAAGAAGATGAAGGTTCTGAATTTCCTGATTTTGGAGGAAGATTGAAATCTTTTAGATAACCAAAGAAGTGAATTTTCAGAATATTTTCCTTCTCATTCAATTTGTCCCAAGTTGTTTTTATAATAAATATAAACATCTCTCTCTCTCTCTCTCTCTCCACATATATTTTAGTTTGATCAACAAGCAACCCAGAAGCCTAAAAAGGAAAGTCTAGCGGATGCTTTCATAGTTTCTGATTGGATTTTTTCCATAATGTCATTTTATGGTACATCGTTGCTCACCCTAGTTTAGATTTCTAGCCGTCAGTGCTTGCATTATATTACTTTTGCAATTTACTGCATGTTTGTGCAGACCAATTCAGATGTCTAGTTCGGTCACTACTTGCATGATATTTCTCTAACATTATACATAAGATCTTGCGATAACGTAAAGAAATATAATGAATGCCATATCTCTTCATTTATCAGTGATAATTACGCATACTATTAGTTGTTCATAAACAGCGCCACTATACCATTACTGGAAGAAAACCATTTTCTTTCTTAATCAGTTGTTAGACAAAATCTAGAGGAAACTTTTCTAAGTTATCAACCAAGAACGAGTACATAACATATGATCATATCAAAACTTTACACCTTAGAGTGTTTACACCACGAAGGCAGATGACATTAACAATATGTGTAGATGATATTAACAGTTACAATGTATAGCCTTGTCAGACAAATAAAACATGAGGTGTTCAATTTATGGTGATCTAGAGAGAATGTATATGCTTGACTCTTTGGATTGCATTCCGCACTTTGGTCATTGGTTCTTCATAAAGAATGGCTGGGTTGTCCACTTTCGATGCAATACTTGGTTCACCTAAAAATGCAAAAAATGTGTCCGCAACTGAGTAAGAGAGTGAATTAAGATTGTACCCTCCTTCCAAGAAGAATACGCAGCGACCTCCACATAGGTCCTCTGCCAATTGCTTGATATTGGAAGCCAGCATGTAGTATGTAGAAGTTGTAAATTGTAGAGAAGCTAGGTGATCCAGCACATGAGCATCGTAGCTGAAACATACACAAATTTCTTGAGGACAGAGGACTTTCACACCAAATGCAAACAAAAATATGGTGATTTGCCATTTAGTAGCATATGATGCAAGGCAACCTGTGGATGGGAAATGACATCAGGTTATCAGACAATCATCTAATTGCCTACTCATACAATCCCATTGAACATATTGAGCAGAACAGCTGACAATATGTGTCACCCACAAGATCCTGTGATCATTCTCATCAAGTCATCATGTAATATAATTTCTTGGATTTCATCTACTTCTGAATACCGAAAGGTGTGATTGTGTAGTGTAACAGAGGCCTTTATGTGCGTATGTGCAGTTCAAGTGTGACTTACATCTATGTAGTGTATGCAGTTACAACCTTCCTTGGTGCTAAAAGTTTAATGGAACAATTCCTACCAGCAGCCACCTTTCATAAGTGCAATCACTATTTTGAAAATGTCATCATATGCAATTAGCCCAATAGAAAGACCTTTTACAGGATAATATCAGAAGATTCAGAACTGCCATCCACAATCTTAAACAGGAAAGAAAACACTACCGAATTGCATGCAAAAATATTTCCTTTTAAGAATAATAACAAATCTGACACTTGAAAGGATTATGACAATTTATGCTAATGTTGTTTCGTTCACAAACCACTCAAATGCATGGTAATTTCTGGTCAAATGCTACACTTCCTGACTTATGAGTTAAAAGGTCAAAAGACTTGATGAAAGAAGCTTGCTCCCCTTCAACATTCGTCAGTTGTGTAAACATTGACATGCAACAGAAAAGACAAAAAGGAATAACTTTCCACACTAAACATAAGTACTTAAACTTACCCAGCGGAGACCAAGATTATATCTGGTCTAAACCTTTGAGCAGAAGGAACAATAATTTCATCAAATATGGTTCTCATGGCTGTATCACCAGATCCTCCTGGGATGGGTAGATTTAGTGTTGTGCCCTCACCACTTCCATGACCAATCTCCTCCATTTTACCAGTACCAGGGTAGCTTCCATCCTATCCATGTACATGTTGAACTAATTTATTCAATATTTATTCAATGAACAAATTAAACTCATACAACTAACTACAAGACCATAAGATAAACTTCATGCATAAGACTTGAAATACAGGTCCACTGCAAAACCATTAAAGCCTGAGTTTGGATCACAAAGACTGAATCAATTTGAATGAAAAACTATCCTTCTCCAGGAGTAACAATCAATCAGTTTCTCAAATCCCAATACTTAAAGGCTGAACTGCATAATAGAATATCAGTTCTCCATTATAAGGTTCCAGTGCATGCAGCCCTGAAACCTAAGATAGGTCAGGGTGATGTTCAATTTGGTATCAACTGTTCTTTCTTAATAAAAGAAAGAGGCAACAGCATACCAAGTATAGTATGCATAGATTTGACACATCCATATTGGAAAATAAAGAGACTAAGCAGTTGCTTTACACTGCAGCATGGTGGGAGGGAATTCAATTGAATAATGGCAGCAGGAAACAAAGACCTAAAGAGATGATCTGGCCAGAGGCCTACCTGATGAGTAGAAATAAAAAGGACATCTGGATCATCATAGAATATATCACTTGTTCCATTTCCATGGTGAACATCAAAGTCAATTATAAGCACTTTTTTTAAGCCATGTGCTTGTTGTGCATGGCGAGCTGCAACAGCAATATTTCCAAAGACACAGAATCCCATTGGGCCTCTTGGAATAGCATGATGTCCTGGAGGCCTTACTATTGAAAATCCCATAGGTGGCCTTTGCCCAAGTTTTGATGCTGCCACCTATCATATAAAACTAACTTGTTAGACCAATTTGTAGCCTTGATTTAGTGGTACCAATTGAAAAGAAAATAAATCAAGTTTTATGAGTTCCCTTTTCAAACTGCAAGTAAGGATATTCCTGGTAAAGCCTTAGTTTTTCATCCACAAATTTGCTAACTAGAGATTATGAGTAGTTAAAGGACCTATAAAATATCCTACCACAGAATCAACCAGAGAAATTCCTGCACCAGCTGCGAGAAGTGATTCCTGAAAAGTCTGCATTATCAGGTTACAATGTCAGTATATATCACGGCTGCACGAAATTTGTATATGCAAAAAAATTTGCAATAAAAGTACACATTCAAGAAACAGAAATATCCATATGACACTAACAGCTAACTAACGTCATGGTCTACCAAAAACTCAAATATGGCTTACAGTTGCAGTTGCGTAAGTTGGTCCAGATCCATCAATAACTATTAGACCTTCCTGAGAAGCTCTATGCATAACCTGTAAAACCCACTTTAAAGTGGTAATTAGGCTGAAAAAATAATTGTCTAATATCATTTCAAGATTATGCTTAAAATAAATGAAGACCACATACGTTAATGAATATCATATACCATTCACTTAAATTCTTTCCTCACACAAAACATATCATCCTTGTGTTGCCAGGCATTCTCAAGAAGGTGAACAATATAATATCATTGATTTTGCATGTCTGAAAGTCATATGGTGACACTGTTCATTCCTTTTACAAGGTCATTTGCAGAGTTATTCATAAAGTACCATTACCTTTTCCTATAGGTCGCCACGTGATATGGATGCCAACAAGACTGACACAAATGCAAGGCCAGGAATGCAATAAAATCAAGTACCTTTTGGCTTTTGTAAGTAATAAAACATTGGAGAGATGGAGAACAATAAAGCAATTATAGGTCATAACGTTTTCATAGAAGGTTTTCATTGGAAAGATTTTCATGTGATAAAATTTTTAAAATATATTAAAAAATACCATTTAGAAGAAACTTGACAAAATGCGATACTTTTGTGTCAAATTTTTTTAAATATCTCAATTTCTTCACTTCTTTGGTATTTATTTTCCTTAACTTTCTCTTTTTAACACTTATTTTCAGAAAAATGGTGAATATTTGTGACAGTGGTTCATAATTATTTTGGTACATTTAGAAGTCGAAATCTCCAACAGGCACACATCTAGTCATACGACTTGGATGCACTACTTTCTACTCAGGTTGTCCTTGAGTAGGATCATGGATTACAAATAGATACCAGAAATGTGCATATGTAGAATTATGTGTTTCACTTTGCGAAACCATCAAGCCTTCAATTACATACTCTATTCTAGAGTAGAAAGCATTGCTAACTGTCACAGCAGATGCATGTAACCTTGGTGTTCTATTGAAGGGTTCAAAGCCATTGTAATAGCAATTATTCCATCATCATATACGTTTTATATGAAAATTGCCTGTTGACAAATTATGCACCCTAAAAACATATTCAACAGCATTTACAATGCCTTTGTGATAATTCAATAAACAATAGACTTCACATCAATATCATAATGTCTAAGTGAGAATGGGAAAATGCAGTTTCCTAATATAGCATGAAAGCCACTAGAATGACAGCATAAATTGGGGAAGGAATAATATACCTTCTCCAGACCATTCACATAGGCTTTTGAATGAACATTGGCAATATTATCCAAGGAAGCTGGCCTCCAATCTTGAATCTCTACCACGTCAGAAGATCGATACTAACCATGTAAAAATAAGCAAAACCTGTTGTGCATCAGACATCAATGCTAAATATGCAATACTTATCATTATGCCAGTACATGGACATAAGGAAAGCAACCTGAAAGCTCACCTTTGGTGAAAGCTCCAACTTCTCAAGTGCATCCATGATTGCTGGCACCCTTGCATTACATTCTGGATGTGATTCCTGCAATTAGCTACATGATTGAACAGAATTTCAAGACAAGGGAATAAAGAGATTTGCATTATTCAATAAGGACACAAACAAGGTGATACAAAGACCAGGTCAACCAGCATATCTATATGCTTCTAGAGAATCAAAGAGTAAGCAAAAATGTGTCTTTGTGAGACAAAAAGTGGTTTTTCCAGCCTGTGTATCTGAATTTGGTAACTCATTGAAATCATTGCAACTATACGTGATTCTTTTGGATGGCAGACAAACCATAAGAACTCCGCTGCCCCATGCTACCATCACTTTGCAAATATTGCCAATTTTGGCTTTTATTATTCTTGGGAAGATAACTCAAGTATCTACTAAACAAAATTCATTGGAAAAACAATCCAGCCAGAGATCGCCTTAGCACTAGAATCAACGTTTTAAAAAAATTCATAAGCCAGTCATTTCTTGACTAGGAAAAAATATCCAATAATGCCGCTCATGCACATCAAACAGTATAGAACAAGCTATTTATAAGCTAGGCAAACCATGTGACCAATAATGCAAAAAATTCTTAGCTATATCTCATCAGTCATCACACAAGAACATATGGCAGACCAAAAATACACCACAAACGTGGGCTTATCTTTCTTCATGTTAATAACATGATCATTATTGATACTACCAAATGCATCAGCCAAGTGTATGTCTGCAAAATTTGATATAAAAAAAACTCTCATCTTGCAATCCTACATATTCAAGGTTATTTTTGGATATAGTAAGGTGGAAAACTCTCAACCAACAAAGACTGCACAGTGCACAGCTATGTCAAGGACAATGTAAGAAAACACTCCCTCTAGAGAAATTATGTGTACAGGTCATTCCAAGCTCCAATAGATTGCATCTCTTTGTTTCATTACAATGCTTCATGGCTTTGCAAGCAAGCGTCAAATTTGCAGTGGACCAAGTTTCTGATCATGCATGCACCATTAGGAAGGCATATGTAAGCAACGGAATACCAACTTTATATCCCTTTTACTTTCTTTATTCTTCTTAGTCATATACAAGGCACATATAAACTAGATCTTACATTACTGAGACTATAATCCAAGGTAGAGAGAGCAACAGTAATTGGCTTTCAATCCTCACTTAATGCTGGAACTCAATCTCTCAGATTATCATGTTAATTTATATGTCACATAGGTCCCACAAACAAACTGCCACAACTGTGCCATGTGCACACCTGCAGATGCAATCTGGGCTGTCGCTAAATGATGGTCATTATACAAATAACCAAAACTATAAACTGGAGACCCTTTACCTAATCCTGGAAAAAAAAGTTCAATGTCTATGTTTTACTTCTTAAACAACTGAACATGCATATGAAAAAAAAAAGAAACAAATATTTTATTTTGGAAGATAAAATAAACTCTTGTGTGAAAAGAAAAAAGAAAATCACGAATACCTTTACTTTCATGCATGAAATCAACCTCGATTTTCCTTTTTCCTCAACTATAAAGGATGCCACCAATACAACAATAATGCTAATCCATAAGAAGCTCTATGTCACAGCTGATAAATTAGAAAAGTCAATATCTAGGACTAATCAATCCAAAATATTTGATCACTACAAGATCATATATATTTTATGCCCAAAATTGCATTTATCGGCATATTTACCATTTAATACAATCTTTTACTGGAATCTACATACAGTATAATGTCACATGAGGATGTGAAGCAAATGTTGGCTCCAAATTCTGCCAAAATTGGATGAAGATTTATCACGTATTGCAAAGAAGGTTACCTGGTTATGCCCCATAGCTGGGGCTGCACAATAAAGAATCCGTGCATGCATTTGCTGGATATTGGGATAAAGAGATGAATCCTTTTTCTCACCACTAAAACATGATATAGAAGACCACTGAATACACGATTGATGGTTTGTTTTCAAGCTGGGATGGCAGAAAAGCATTTCCTTAATAACTGAATCTCTCCATAGCAGTGCACGGACTCCTTGTTGATCAAACATTGAAAACATATTCCCTGTAGAACATAAAAATAATGATATTGAATTTTAATTGTTTGAGATCCACAGGCACTAGTAATCAAAAGGTCATGAAAATAAAATAAGTTGCAGAACTTGCATGTTTGAGATGCTTTGAAAGTAAACATGCAAGAAACTGCCCACTTGCAAGTTACACTATGTTTGGAACAAGCGAAGGAGATGATTCAAGAGTCAACAGAATCTGCTCCCATGTCAGGAGGAATGCCTGAACACAGTATGAAGTGTCAAGTACATCAAGTTTTAGAAAAGTAGATAGGCAGACATGGCAATAACTTTGTGCATCAATGGTGTTGTATACAAGCATACTTGAAAAATACAAAGTATACCTTGTACTTCAAGATATAAGGAAACAGATCAGACACCTTTGAAATTTAACTGCAAAGAGATGGTAAACTGTAGAATCTATTTAACACTAACGTACAAAGAGATGCATTGCCTAGAACTTAATTCGTTACAGCTACCTCTAGTCCATTCGAACAATAGAATTCACGCAAATTTTCCTAATTTGACTAGAAATTAAAATTATCAAGATTTTGTCAAAAAGATCAACAGACTCAGTGTGCCAATTAAACAGTTCGGTGAACCCAAAATCTAGGAGTTAGAGAAACACGTTTATATCATCACTCACAGAACTCTTCTAGTTCAACACAGTTGCACCGACCTTTATTTAAGAATGGATTCCCTGACCGAAACTAGACGAGTCGAATATAAATAAAAAAAAATAATATTGTGTTCAACATAAGCCCACACTTCATTACACACAGTACAATCTTCGATTCAAACCGAAAAGCTGCCCCCATTCCAAAATCAATCACCAAGTGTCTACGAGTAAAAAGAAACACCATACGTATGTCCTCACTAACAAAAGCGTTGAAAGACATTCTTCTCAATTACATTTAAATAACCAAAAAATGAAAAAGAAAACCTGTAATCAAACATCAGAACAAGACGAACAAAAGCAATAGCAAAACAGCCAAAATGAGTGGGAAAGAATGAGCAGCCACCAGCCAAACTCGATTGAAGAGGACGGGTATGGTTGCTGGAAGCAGTTACAGAGGCCGCACCAGTGCAGAGAAGAGAAGCAGCACAGGCCATAATCCTTCGGAGCTCTTATCGATGCCGATGGCCTATGGTTGAACTCTTCTTGAATCGATGGTCATGGAAATTTGGGGAGCCTCTGCCTCTCGTTTGGAGCAGAGAGCGCCATCAGGCTCAGCGGGTCATCTAGGTCCAGTGAGCATGTTCGGCTGGTTCTATACTTCGATCTTAGCCAAAAGGCAGAGGAAGGTATTTGAAACCACACAAATTATTCGGTTTCTCAAAACATACTACTTGATCGAATATGAAGACGATCGAACAGTTTTTTTTATTCAATAAACCAGAAGTTTCACTGATAAGCCTCTGCAGATTAGATTTCCTTTTCTTCTTTTGGGAGTTTGGCAGGTCCAGACAACTTCTGTCTTGAACATGGTAAGAGGCCTTAAATTACACGATTACATATACCATTTAATTCATCAATGAGCTAGTATATCAGCACCATGGAAGAGCCGTTTAAGTACTGATTATTTCAAGCTCTAAGGGGCATTTGATTACTCCGAACTTGAAGTGTAGCTGATGTGAACATGACATGGCATGCTTTCGCCGACGTAGCAAAAGATCCATAGTAAAATTCATGGTTTATTAAACTAAAGATCTTGGGTTGAACCTAAGATGTACAATGAAAATCCTTATTTTATTTCTTTGCATTGAGAAAAGATCGGTTCAAAAATCGGAACGGAGACACAGGTTTGATTTTAAATTCACGGTTCTCAAATCCTATTAGTCTCAAATCTGAGACTATCAAACACTCCCTAAAAGTTTTTTACATGGTATTCTGGTGAATCCACCTTACATGGAAACCATGAGCATTTCTTCTTCCACACCATTTTCACCACATGGCAAGTTACAAACATGGATTAGTCTCTTCATTTCTCTTGCAGAAACGACAATTTGTAGCTAAGATAGTACCTTTGTTTTTCTCTTTGAATTATCCAAAGCTTATAGCCAAGCACTGGGTCTCATGATAATGATGCCCTGACATGTCTAAAGGACCATATGAAGTTAGCAACACTGAACTTGGGATACTTCCTCCTGTTCTCTTCCCATGACCCTGCTGCAAAGAACTCCAACTTGATCCCCTTCAATGGATCCACAGCATCCTCTTGATACTTCCGAACACCTCGAGAGCCTTCTGCATGTTGGAGTGTGAAGCCTGATCCATACTTGATAGTCTTTCCTAATTTCCGCAGATGTCATTTTTCTGCTTTGTGGGTTTTGCCTTAATCTCGTATTTATGAGGGTGATGTTTTGGCTTGTACTCTAATTTTAAGTGAACATGAAAACTGTTCTATGTGGCGGCCGTGAACATAGGAGAATATTTCTTTGAACCACGTAAATCTTTGTGTATTGTTTTTCTTTTTTTCTTCTCGTAATTTCTATTTTATTGGTGTGTTAAGGGAGTGCGAGGGAAACTCATTCCTAACACTGCACCCATCTTAGAACAACCATGTTAAATCTTCATTATTGGGGCAGTTTATATATGTGTATATATCAAAAAATTAGAGTAGAGTTTCAAATTTTTAACCAAAGCATAGCTCCGTCAAACCAACTGCCAAAATATGTCCCAACCAACCATGAACCATCCATCCCTCAAGCAACAAAGTCAACTATTTCTGTCTGCCCAAATTCACTCCATTAAACATAACTTACTAATATAACTCTACCAGGCAAAGAGAGTGATTTTGAGAAACAAGCATCGTTACCATGATCATCTATGGAGACAAGGGAAGTAACCGTACAAGACACCTTCTAACCCAGAAAAACAAGAATACCGCAAGTACTTAATTAAGGGGTAAGGGAAGTAGGTTGTATAATATGGCCCCAGAAGGGACGCAACCACAACCCTAACAATCCTAAAGCCCACACAACCATATTTCAAACTCAAGAACCGGACTCGACAGCCAATCAGGTCAGCGGGTTGACTCGGTAACTCGGCCACGTCAAGTACTAAGATTCGAACTATAGACATGCATCCAAGTTACCAGACTCTAGCTCTCTCTTTCTTTCTATTTTTTTTCCAATACTGTAAAAAAGTAAAACATGGGTGCTTTTACAGACTACAGTGTGCTTCTTAGAGTTTCAAAATTTGTCAAATCCCATAATAGAGACGACATTGGTGACTTTCTCAAAAGCCACTAAACTCTTTTGTGTTTGGAAACAAAACACCTTATGTTCTCCAAAAGTACCTCCTAAAGGAATTAGCCGTAGAGCTGTACATGAGCCAAGTCGAACTCAAGCTTGACTCGATCGGACCCATATCTTGCTCGGCTTGAGCTCAAGTCAAGCTGCACAAGGTTAACTCGAGGTTGGCTCGATAGACCGAGTCACAGCTCAAGCTCAACTCATTTAAGTTCATTTGCCAATTCCCTATTTAACCTAATCCCTCTCTTCCATTGTGAGTTTGAAAATTACAAAAAAAAACACACACACACACACACAATTAAACTAGCTTGCTTGAGTTTAATTGAATGGAATTCATATAACTAGAACTCAGACTTGTTGTACAGCCCAAATTAACCACCACCTATTGAGGGTCTTTTTTGGAGAAGTCCAATAAAAGTTAATTGGGTCTTGGATCTATATATATTGAATAGGTCATTGGATCTCTTTGGCCAACATATGGGTCTTTCTTTGGTTTGAGACTTGGTTTCACTAGATTCCACCCCAAATGGTCCTAAATGCCTGGTTTTCACCCTAACCTGATGTAAAATCACAAGAAAGGCATGCATCGTATCATCTATAAGTATGTTCAAACAAACTGATTCAATGTGTCTTTCTTGGATGTTCAAAAAACTAAACAGGATATGTTATGATCTTCAAAAGAATTACTTTGGTGAGAAGGGTTTTATAAATTGATGCCATACAATAGAAGAAGAAATGTTGATTTTCAATCCAATATTACGGAATCACGTAGAGCCACTAAGCCTCTTCAAACAACGAACATACGATTCTTGTAGTTTTCTTCTCCAAAATGTATAACATGCTTACTTGCCATTCACTTCATTTAGTGTTACTACTTACTATAAAGCAAACAAAATATTGTCATTGGGTTGACCTATGGCAATAAAACCGAAAGTCGAAGAAAAAAAAAATGTGACAGAGATATATAAGTAAAAAAGAGTTAGGAACATTTGAGGTATCAAAAGCATACTTACTATATATTGGATAAATAAGGAGAAGGTGAGAGTTTCGGCTCTTTTCGTGGTAGGGCAGAGTTAGAATTTGTTTGTTTATTGAATACTAAATATATAGTTAACAAATTTTCAATTGACCTTGGAACATTGATCCCGACTAAGGAGGTTGTCCTGTATAACTGGACCTAGATCGACTAATGTCGAACAGATAAATTCAACCCCACCGAGCCTTTGGCTCTGCTTCTTAAGCATTATGATAAAATATTTCTCTGTTCACTCATTTAGGTGCCGTTTGATGGCCTGGAAATATATTTCTGGAAATATATGAAATGAAAAAATGGAATGAGAAAAATCTTTTCGATTCCAATTTTTTTTGTGTTTGTTAGGATGGAAAAATTTTGAAATTTTGAAATTTTGAAATTTTTTTCTACGGTGAATTTTTTCTGTGTTTGTTAGGATGGAAAAATTTTGAAATTCTTTTTGTTAGGGTGAATAGTATTTTTCCAGGCCATCAAACGGCCCCTTTTGATAAAGTATCCCTCTGCTCACTCAATTTAGAGAGATGGTTTTATAAGGTAAAAACTAAGAATGATGAGTAAGGTGTGCAAGAGCAGGGGAACAAAAAGAACTCATATTCTGTGACGCAGGACTAGCACGCATTTTGCAGTGCGTTACAGATGCCACGGGCGAGATATATGACGCGGCACGCGATTGCGTTTTTCGCGGGTTCCCATTTTCTTTTTTGGTTCCCCAAAGCTCTGTTGTCGGAGAATTCCCATTTCTCCGTTCGCAGAGGAGCTTTAGTTTGTTCTGAAATCGTCGGTAACAGTGAAGCTCCAGGGGCGGAAGTTCATCTCGTGACGGCAATGGTAATCGTTCTCGTCTACCTCTCCATCCGGCTGTTTCCTTTTCGTTTTCGTGCTGCTCCATTCCCCTTGGGGTTTCTCGGAGCAGGGCAATCAAGGATTTCATGTTTTCGGTTCTCCTTGTGCTTTTGTTGTTGTGTGAAAGGCCGTTATTTACCCCATGAAAGGAGGAACCGATCCTGGGCTGCTTACCTCAGTCGCCCTGACAGGAGCTCCATCCACGTCGCCACCGTTATGAATTGTTAATATTAAATATTGTGTGGATGATCGATTTTAGGGAAGACCATTTCCTCAGTTTGTTCTCGCTCCTCACTCGTATCACTTCTAAAGCCTTCCTTTCACCACTGGCCGAATATGGCTGCCTATAGGCCGTTTGATCATTCATACAAGTTGAAGCTGGAGCTTGTTGTATCTTTATCTTCACGAATTCCAGTGAAGTTTTGTGATAAAAATGAATGCATAGACCGAGATGGCATGCTAGGTTGATCGTGTTCAAGTATCCTCTCCTGCAGCATTTCTTTCTTCCCCTGTCAAAAATTTTTACGGCTCTCCATTTCTTTGATTTGGTGGAAGATATCTGCTTGTCATGTCTCCTAACATGGTTTCCGGTGACCAAGTCTATGACAATATGGACCTAACTTCGACTCAGATCAGGTCCATGTCCAATTTAAATGAAGAATTCATACGAAAAAAAAAATTAATGAGCCCTTGGACGCCATTTTTTCTGGAAACGAAAGTTGGGAGTACTTTTTTATCTGAAAAAAGAATTCATTGAGAGCTTTTGTGTCGCCATTTTAAGTGAGATTTCAGAACCTGAGATTTTTTATTTTTTTGCTTCCAAAAAATTGTTTTTTTTATTTTCATAAGTCTTCTTTGATATTTATAAATGTGCTTTCAGGCATAATCTATTTTCATGCAAAACCATGAACTTTAGTGCCAAATATTTGGTTTATTTCTCCAAATTTATTCTTGACTTAAGGTAAAACATTAACCATGGCAATGCAGTTGAAAAGTCGAAATTTTGATGTTTACACATGCATAACTATTGCTTAATGGCAGCCCATAAAGATTTTTTGTGGATTTCTTTCCTCTCTCATGGAAGGAAGCAATGGTCCAACATGATAGCTTGATATGCTTGCCAAAGTTTTTCTGTATTAGCAGAAAAATCTCAGTGTCTTCCAATGATACTCATAATTATCATTGAGCAGCTGTGTTGTCGGGCCATCAATGGTACACAACATAATGTTTAATATCATATTCATCACCTAGAACGAATTTTGTCATAATTAGCAACACAAAGTAACAGAAAGATTGTTACATCACAACCTTGTGGATAAACCAATGTGCCTACAGTATTTTTCAGAATTATCAGGTCTAGGTATTTAACTATCTTAGCAGGCATATAAGGTAAATGCAATGAGACAACCACGGAAACTCGGAAAGAAAAGCATGCAAGAGCTCTTACCATTTACATCCACCAATCTCAAATGCATTAACAAGCACAAGTTATCCTGCAATGAGTTTTTGAGAAATTGACATTCATGAAGACTTTATGGGTTGTAACTTGTAACCATATTGCTGTTCACTGAAATTGGAAGCTAATGGTGTAAATAACTAATTTTACATGATATTGTTGCCAATGCCAATTCAATTTCACATTTATATGCCAGTATATGAATTACTTCATGCCTTCATGGTTTGCTTGAAACACCATACCTCTTAGCACTGTCACGGCTATATCCAGGATGTGGATTATATAACATTTTCATGAGTAATTTCTGTGCAAGTTGATATGAAGTTTTGCTGGTTCCCAGTCCAATTTTCTCAGTACTTCTCATGCTATAGATTGTTAGAACAAGTTGCCTATATCTTCAATGTTTCATTTGTATGCTAACCATACCAGATTTGATTTTTATGCATACACACACAAGGAGACAATTGATGATCACCTAGAAGCAACAAGCTTTTCTGAAGTAAGACCTCTTCTCTTCAGCCAGCAGTACAGTTGACTAGATTGACAAGTTATCCAGCATAGCATAATATGTTGGAACTTTTGTGCCTTTAGCATTTAGATCACATTTCTTTCATAAAGATTATTAAAAACAGAAGATATTGTTATCATATTGTAACATTTTTTGCTTCCACATATCGACTATCAATAAGCTTTACTTGTCAATTTAGATATTGTTCAATGTTCACTGCTACATTTCTCCTTTCAGCTAGAAGCATGTGGCATTTTGGGTCTAAAAGAAGGCAGTTTGAAACCACAGGCATCAAAGAGATGCAGAAAGTACCATGGGAGGACCTTGCATCTCTCAAAGATAGGAAGTTCAATAAGTTATTATATGGTTAAGTTCAAATACTTGACCAAAGCAGGCTGTTCAAATCAAATCTGATGATCAGGCCAAGGTTGTTCGAATCACCAGCAGACCTAATCGATATTTGGTTTTAGGAATAAGGTAAGCATGCTAATTAATGAAAATGAACTAGACGTACCTTAGCCCATTCCTCAAAATATGATAGCAATGAAGCACCTAGCTGGTAGGTAGATATTTTCAGTTCAATAATCCATGTCACAATTTACAAGGTCACATTGTACAGGTACAGAGTAGATGATAGGCCCCATTATAATGACCATCGTTTTATCAGATGTGAATGGAGGCATGCAACAATTATTGCCAATAAAGTTTGGGCTAATAACCATATTTTTCATGGTTCAAGTCTTGCTTTGTGTCTTATTAGAGAAACATAGATACCTGTATTCAATTTGGTTGCAAAAATGGAGAGAGATTTCTGTTAAATAAAATACTGTTCTTTTCATGGTTGAGAGTTTTATTGTTTCTTGGGATTTGATTATGAAAAACACACTGGTACTTTTTGTTCTTCGTTGTTCTTCTGCTACAATGTGTACAGTGTTGAATATTGTAACTTATGAACAGTCATTGCTCTTGTCAAGAGTGTTGTTGAGGAAGACAATGCCTACCTAAATTCATATACACAAGACTCCAATTAGTTTTTTGTTGTTGTCTTGCATAACTTAGCAGTTTGTGTTGCAAGGTATTAAAGTAATGATTTTACCAATTGGGCCAAGTAAACCACATCATTTTTTCTAGCCTATAAGTAATAATATTATCAACTGGGGCAAGTGAAAGGCATAGTTTTTCTGTATTATATGAATTCATTTCTGTAACATGTCTTGTATGCTAGCGTATGTCTAGGCAGCAACTATCTATGTTGTATTTTCTTGTGAGATGCATATTATATTTTTACATTGCCTAAATTTTTTCTCCTTTTTCTTTAATTGTTGGCTGTCATCAAAATTCACAAATGTGCAGGTCATCGTCGCCAATTTTGAAGGTTCATACAATTATGTTTTCGAGTCTCATTCATGTCATCAGGAAAATTTTTAAAGCATGCTCAGGCACTTGGGCAATGGGGGAGGTGGACAGGCAGATGGAGCTTTTGGTAAGTAAAAAAAGAAAAACATGGTTATATTTTTCTTCTTATTTAGCTGTCAAAACTTTGGTGTGATATTTTATTGGCTAACATTATTGTTTAAAAATCATATGTGAAACTATAAGGGCAGGACTTGTTATTTCAGAGCATGTTTATTCGTGATTCATGTTATGCTTTCTTGGAAGGAGAAGAAGAATATAACAGAAAAAGTGGGGAGAGAGAAAGAGAGAGAGAGAAATCTTTGACTATATTTCTGAAGTTTTTATAATTTCAGTCGCTTGTCACATGTACCTATCTTGACGCTGAAGATGATGTCATTTTGTGCACTTTCCTACCAGCTCCTTACCGAAAGTGGATGACAAAGAATTTGTTGTAAAACAGGCAACTTAATTATCATACAGAAGCTTGCCTTCCGTATGATGCTAGTTTATAAGTTCAAATAGACCTTGCTTGTCCATACACATTTATTCACGTGTGGTATGCACACCAACAAATTGTAACATGTTAGTCTTCATGTTTCTGTCAGTACTCTTCTCCTTGTGTGAACAATGGTCCAAATTGTTCAACTTGCTGTTACTGCTAAGATTTTGGTGTTTGACATAGGTTGCAGTTTAAAATTAATGAGAGTACCATTTATCAATTTTGGCTAGTATTGGTTTATCGGGCAATTAGTGACACAGAAGGAGACAAAAAATAGTAATGCAGGACATAGACACTCAGTAGCACAAGTAATGTGTTAGTTTCAGTAACACTACTTATGCATTATTGATGATGGTTTTTACCTATTTTAAAATATTGAACATCAATGGTTCTCAAACTTCAAAAAGCATATTAAATTTTGAAGTCCGATGCTTAACAAATATGTGCAATTTTGATCTATAAACAAATATTAAGGAAAAGAAGTTATTTGGAATATGGATATTGGCAATAGCTATAGGATGTTGCGTCTCTCTCTCTCTCTCTCTCTCTCTCTCTCTCTCTCTCTCTCTCACACACACACACACACACACACACACACACATGCATAGACACATGTCCGAATTGACCTACAGAAGAGCTACTTTGTTTCCATGGTGAGATAACACACATATATATATATATGGTAGGACAAGCGTGAACTCCACATTCCTCTCTCCCAGGCATAAATCTATTATATATATATGGTAGGACAAGCGGGAACTCTACATTCCTCTCTCCAAGGCATAAATCTATTCGTTGAAAAAAAAAAGCCTACAACAATGAAGTCACATATAAAAGCTAAAACCTCTAACAAAAGAAAAATAAGGAAAAAACAATGAAAAAATGATGTAAGAAAATATTAACATGTCTATGGCACCTTCATGATGCATTGACATACTACGTGCCTGTCCCTCGTCATTAGCATCATCCTTCTTTTTGGTCATCAATTCATGCATGGATTATGCTATTAAGTTTCTTGACACATTATTTAACTTTAGATGAGACCATTAGTGATGCACTTGACACAATCCTGACACCAAGTGGTAAGTACCTTTCATGTCCCTCTGCTGTCTAGGGATGTGAATGGCTAAGATACATATAACTTGACATTCAATTTGAATCTCAATTGGAGTCAGATCTGATACGAAAACCCATATCCAGTGAACTTGGGAATATGGTATAGGGTTTTTCTTACTGGAATAAGATGGATATCCGATTCAATGGATGAGTACGTCAGTACATATAAAAATAATCAGAACATGGTCTTGTAGTTTTTGTATTCCTATTTGAATGTGGTCAATATTAAACAGGATTAAGCAATATCTAATTAATAAGATATGGTAACAACTACATATACCCGGTCTCAATTATATTCCTACATCCATGCTCTCACATCCCAAAGTCCTTTTTACCGTATTGTTATCAATGTTGGTGCATATCAGCTACTTTTAAGTACCATACAGATCTCTCACTGAAATGATTGCAGAGATGACCATAGTCCTCTAAAAATTCAGCAAAGTTTATCTTCATAGATGAATTTAGTCACACGGACCCCTTATTTAGTGAAACCTGTATTTTACATTTTTAAGTAGATAATTATAAATTCATGCTGATAGAAGATGATAAGTTGATCCAGTTGATGGAGGCTGATTATGTCCATAATTTTCTGCAGAAAAATATCTCTACCTTAGTTTCAACATTTGGAGAAATATTTACTTTCACCATCAAATAAAAATGGAGAACAAATGAAAGCTTTGGAACACTGTAACGGTGAGAACCTTTGGTGCACTATGAGATCGATCGGAGGCTCCGACTCCATGGTCCTTCTCCCATATTTGGTTGGAAATCTAACAAAATTCGACTAACCCTTGATCATCATGTCCATTATAAATCGAAGTATGCTTTTTGGAATATACAATATCCTTGATTGGCAAATTTTGTCAAATAATGTCTGCATAAATAATATAGTTCTTTGGGATTTATGCATCCTTAATAACTTCCAAATTGTATGTTGCATAATTAGCACAATATGCACATGCTTTCCCTCCCTCTCCCCCCCCTCTCTCTCTCTCTCTCACTCGCTCACTCACTCACTCAAGTGGTCTCTCCATTTCCACAGAAGCCTCTTATCTATATCTCTTGCATCACAATTCATCTCTCTCTCCCTCTCTCTCTCTTTCTCTCTCTCTCTCTCTTACCACTTGTTCTTTCTTTTTTCCTAGCCCTTCCTAGTCCAGCATAACGCGGTTGGAATTAATTAAGAATGGTTCAGGTGATGATCATGTATGTGGTAAGTCATGAAAACCTAGCTTTATGTGATTTCTTCGGGATGAATGCCCTCTCTCTCTCTCTCTCTCACAGATGGATACAGATATCCCATGCACTTGGAATGGTCTTTGCACAGGCACACACGTCGTGTGAAAACACAGCTAGAAATCAAAATAAGTGCACGCCGCAGGCAAACACGTAGACCGTAAGTAGACAAGGTATTTCATTATTTTTTATTTCACCAATTAGCTATTCGATCACTTTTTTGTGAAAAAACATGAGTTTTGAACTTTCATTAGTGAAAATTTTAATAGTGTTCTTCATGTTTTAGAAAAACTATGTAAAATAACTGAATAATTCAAGCGTCGAATCCTTTAAAGTCATGTACAAAAATCAGTAGTTATGTGTTTTAGATCAAGGTAATAAAAGATGTAGCTAGCAAGTGCTTCATGCTCTCCCTAGCTGGTCCGCATCCTCATATGAAAGCAATTCATATGCAAGAACACTTGTATGAACTCATCTCGACTATTTGACAGTTAATTATTTTAGTCCAATAGTTAGGAAGTCGTCTATTCAAAAGGAAGTGTCTGTCGAATTAAGAAGATAAGTACCATACTATTTTTTAAACCAAATTATTTCAAATTTTTGTGATTGTTTACTTGTAACCAGCCAATTGCATTTTATTGAGCGGTGATATATACACAATGAATGCTCTTAAGTTTCTACAGATTTTTTAGCTTAATCTGAATCTCCTTTTATTAGAAGAAATTGTTCAAATGTCTCTTTTAAGCATATATGTGAACCATAATAAATGCATCTGTCTTTATCGTATTAGGAAGTTCCATAATCTCCAGTAGTCACGATCTAATTATAATCACATAAGTGCATGTTCGTATATTATATATATATGTATTCTGTTTTTTATAACCATTGTTACAAATATCGTTTGTTAGGCGAGGTTTTCTAGAGTATAAGATGACAGAGTTGTTTTTCTTGAGAAAATCTCATTAAGTTTCGAAAGGTTAAAAAAGAAAAGATCTAAACAGTAACGTGAAAAATGTGAAAATAAAAATTTGGTAAGTAAAAAAATTATAAAAAGTAAAAAAACAAAAAAACGGAAAAAAAAAGCATGAAAAATGGCAAACCATTTTGGCATCTGTTAACAAAAAAGCATGTTTTTTCCTTTTTTTTTTATGTATCCTGCTCTTAACGTTTTTTTCACGTTCTTGGGAATAAAATGCGTTTTCTTGACAAAGATACTAACCTTGCTACATGTGAAAGTCATTTATGAGTGTAACAAAATGTCCCAATGTTATTGATCTTCTGTGTTTGTGTGTGTGTCTGCATGTGTAAGCGTGCTTGTGCCCCTGTGGACAGCTGTGAAAAATGAAAATGTCAGGTCTTTTGTGCCACACAGTTACCCAGATGAAAGTTTAATATGGAATATTACGTTCATTCAAAGTTGTCTGTTCGAGTGTATGCGTGTGTATGTGTGCCTGTTTGTATGCTTAATTATAGATATAAAACTATGCTTAGCTTTCTAGTGCGTAAGTTAGGTTGTGCGAAGACCCCTATATATATATATATATATATATATATATATATATATATATATATATATATATATATATATATATATATATATATATATATATATATATA
>JAANDH010000226.1:0-85906 GCA_011799765.1 Nymphaea thermarum | reverse complement strand
GGAATATCTGTATACTGAACCGTAATTAGCTTTTGGACATAAAGCTTATCACATCTGTGGCAATGTTTGCTTCACAAAAGGAAAAAAAGATGGTGCATGTTAGAAGAGGTCTAACTAGAGGTTCGCTGAACCTTCATGTAAAATGAGGGGGAAAGCTTATAATGGAGGAAAATTTGCTTCAGAATTAGATGTTTAGCAAACAAGAGTTACCAAGTAATCAATGTCATTACATTCGTTATATTCGATTTCCACCTGTCATTTCTATCTTTAATTCCGTTATATATGTCAAGCAAACTATGTTGCTTTTACTTTGCCAAACAAATGTTCATATTTGGAATATTTTTATGACTGAAAGCTCTCCCAACACTCGGACCGAAACCTCATGAATCATCCATGGAGCCTGGATGAGCCCCTCGGTTCTGTTCGCGGGCAGCTTCTCTTTCTCTCTCTTCCTGCATCTCTCTTCTGCGTGAGATGAAGTGATCGGATATTGAACATGCATGCAGGGACAGGGGTAGGTGTAGGCTGCTGTAGGCTATTGCCCACACAGACCCCAAAAAACTTCTTATTTTTATGTTGATATTTTTGAACATTTTTTCTCATTTACATACTGATGTCCCTTAAAAAATTTAAAATTTTATATCTAATACTCCTTAGACAGAGTTTTTCATGATGCTTTCACTCGATCCAATATAGATGAGCTAGCCATAGTTTCTTCCACAAGTGGTAGCCACTTGCATAGATGTACGCTACGCTACCAGTCAAGAACTGGGCCATGAATGTCTTTTGTGTTGATCTATCATCACTTTTGTTGAACTTAAACCAATAAACCAACGTCTTTGGTGTTTCGATACTAACAATCCATTGAAGAAATGATGGAATTGGGACTAAGCCCTAAGAAAGTAATTATGATATATAGGAAGCACTCCATGTGTGTGCATGGGCTCTGGAGCCCATGCATCCAATCAAGGAGCCATAGCCCCCAGAAAAAAAAAAAAAAACTAATTTATAATTTTTAAATATTTTAATTTAACTTATATACAAATTTTGAAAACATAACGAAAAATTTCTATCTCCGCCCCTCATCCAATTCTTCTAGAAGGCTGACACTGGCATTATACATTTGGGCGAACTCGGGAATCAAAAGGACAAAAATACCCCACACGATGCACCCAATAAAATGTAATATAAAAATGTGACTGAATGTTTATAAAAACTCTTGTAAAGACAAAAATAAAGAAAGCAAATATGGTTTGTTAGGTCTTGGAAAAATGGTTTGCATGAGACTGTTGAAGTGGTAAAAGATTATAACAACTTTGAAATGATTTCATGTCTAGAGAAAGAGAGAGTAATCTAAAAATCTTGTGAAATATCATTAATACTGAGCGCAATAATAGTAAGAGGTAGAGAGAGAGCCAATTATCTTTCTATGAATTATGGGCAGCCAACAGCTACAGCTAGGCCTAGACAAAGCAAATCTTGACCTGCTGATATGCTTCGGCAATAGTTGTCCGGCAATCCCCAAGAAAATGGAGCCCCAACGATCTTTCCCTGTTCTAGTTCGTGGGTTGCTTTGTAGCCGATTGGATTCAACTGTTCTCTTGACATAATGAATTTAGTTCAATCAAAATCTATGACCATATATAGTGCATGTCATGTTTACCCGAGGCAACGCTATAATGAACATCTAGTGAATAGAACTTGATAGCTATGTCCAGCTTTCAGAAACAGTCGTATTTTCATCATTTATATGTGGACTTAGGCCATACGCAACACATAAACTTTGGTCTCTTATGCCAAATTATTGGGAATAATTATGCTTCATGCCTATCTAGCTTACTATATGAACATTATAGCTAGCCCTTCGGGCCTCCACATGCATGTTCTTATAGAGATCACAGCTGCCTAGTGACAGGCCAAATTAGGCGCACGAACGAGGAGAAAGATGAAACTAGACGGCATCTACATGGAGTCTGCAGAAGCATGAAGACTTGAGAATATATAGGACTTCAAATTTTTTTTTGTATTTTCTCTGTCTTTTTCTTTTGTCGACTTACATGAGTATGCGTATATGCGTGTGTTTGTGTGTGTGCATGCGCGCCCATGTGCATGCGGGATGGTCAAGTGTTAAAAGTAGTGGAGTAAACCAGCATCCTTCTGTACTGGTTCCTCCATTATTAGCCACTTCTTAAATTGTTTCCTTATTGTATGGTGCACATCCAACCTATCATTTTGAATTGTCAACACAAGTTATGCTTTCATGATCCTCTAAGTATCTCGCCAGGTGCCAGAGCCTAAACACTCCCTCGGCGCTTGGCCTTGGCCGGGGTGGCTCGTTGCCTCTCGGCATCATCGGCCTCGTCCCTTGGCGGGCTCCGTATCAGTACCCTTAGGATCTAGGGCTGCATTAGTGTCTTGGTTAAAGCTTGCTAGCGAGCGCACTGCTTCCTCCCTCCCTGTTCCCAAAAGGAGGTGTTCATGCCACTCGAACCAGTGACCGGCTGCCTGCCGGAATCTAGCTAGCCCCAGCCTATCATGCTACGGGCATGGTAGCAACCTTAATAAATAACTAACCTAGGTTTGTTAAGAGCTAGCTAGTAAAGTTTTTCCTTTTTGGCTTTTACCAACTTCTAACTTAGAAGTTCTAACCTATGACATTATACACCCCTCTCTCTCTCAAAAACTCACATACAAATCATATGAACAGGCAAGCTCAATCATTCACCAAATAGGGCCAATCATTTTTTTTTTCTTAATTAAAAGTAACAGTTTAAGTCGGCATTTGTAATGATGGTACATAACCTACCTAAGGAATGAATACTTTTCTTTTTTTAATTGAAGAAGGTCAAATGTTTTCGCAAAACATGCGAGTCTTGAAATGACCAAAATGCCCCTTTATTTTAAAAAGGAGGCATCCAGCAATAAGGACATAAAGGGAAAAGTATTTTAATTGCCACATTTTTTTTTTAAAAAATGCGTCCATTAATACCGAAGGGGAGAGCAAAAAATTTTGAGCTAAGGGGCACTAATTTGAAAGTCTCAGTTTTTTTTTAGAGGAGCAAATGTATGACAACGCCAATTTGAAAATAAAGAAACTTAAGAGGCTGATATGGGCAACTGATTGCACCTGCCTACATGTGGTTCTGCCATTGATGCTCCTCACACAAGACTGTGCGAGAGGTCAAGCATGTGTGTTCTTGTGTTCGGCCCTAAATATGGGCGTGCTCTAATTTTTTTAGGCTTAACGAGAGGGAATTTAGAGAGAGAAAATGTGGTTTTAAAAATATGAAGGTGGAATTAGGAATTTGACTAATGAATTAGGGACTATTGTGGAGAAATCTCTGTTCTGCGGAAGTTGGAGTCGTCTGGATCCGAGCCCTTTATTTGGAATTGTTGGAGTCATGGTGGCAGTTGCCCACCCTATCTTAAACCTGCTTGGCTTTGTTGTTTGATCCGCCCGGCAGGACGACCCACCAATCGATTTTGAAGTTGAAAAGAGCAGAGATGGAGACCCACTTGTTTGTTCTGCAACGTAAACCCTTTTTCATTAGAGGGTCCCTTGAAAGGGATCGAATCGACCGGCTGACTCAGCTATGCTTTTGCAATGACAAAGTTGGCTCTCAGTTTAATCGAAAGGTTCCATCGCTGCCTCTTCAGGTCTGTTTCGTTGATCATTAAAGTACTCTAGGACCTGATTGCCTCGGTTCAGCTTGTATATAGGCTCATTGACATGCGTTTTAAATGCAGCTTATGTATAGTATTTTTTTTTTATATTTTATGTTAGGTCATCCATTTTACTAAGGTGTATATATATATATATATATATATATATATATATGTGTGTGTGTGTGTGTGTGTGTGTATGTATGTGTATTCCTATTGTAGTATATATTAAAGTAATGCATATTTGGATGAAATACGGCTATCATGTACCAAGTTGGTTCTAAATTTCCCATTGGTTTCTACAACCTTTCTCCAATGGCAGGAAACACCCCCACATCTTCTGAATGTGTAAAACTCCGGTCCGTATATATATTTTTATATTCCTATTATAAGTGAGTGAATCATGGCTCTGCAGAGTCACTCAACCATCTAGCTAGTGTTGTCCATTTGAAACAGGTCGTTAAAAGAAAAAAGTAAAAAAAAATATATATAATTAATACTATATGAGAAAATTATCCATCACCTTTTTTCTCTTTATTTTCTCTTAATCATTTATCATGTTGGACTGGATGACCTTAATTACTATATATATAGAAGGACCAAAATTAAAAATTTTATCTCTAAGAAAGCCGTAAATGGTCACTAAAGTCAGATCATAAACTCTGTCTAATGCCTATTTAGTGAGTATATATATCTTCTGATGTGTTTCATGTAAAACTCTAGATCTAGACCCCTTTAAACTTGAATACTTAAAGCCAAGCCGTAAATCCGGGTTGTGTTAAACCTTCGCGCAGCAGACAATGAATTGAAATGCCCGATCAAGTAGAACATTCTTTTTCCTCCTTTCTTTCATGCACGGGGCCGGACGTAACACTTGACCTAATTGACGAATCGTTCGGACCCTACGTTGCAGTACAGCCCTTCCTCCACCTTTGGTGCTCTTACTTTTACCTGCCTGGTACTTGAAAGTAGCGCCAAAAGCGGGACATATATAGACATGTATACAAAAACACACTCATATCCACGTACATGCACGAGTGCATGCACATATTGTCGGTAGATGGAGGGAGATAGATCTAACTAATAGTGTCTGCATGCATTATTGCTTGCCTAAAATCTTGGAGCTAGCCTTTCCTTTTCAATGAGAAAACAATGACAGGTCGTCTGGGTCTATGGAAAAAATCATTGCATATACGAACGAATGAATCTTATGGCTCACAATTGTACAATTGTGGAATACTATCAATGCTTGGGGCCGGTCCGAGGACCGGACCCCCACAAGTCTACATATATATCCAAATTAATCTTTCTTTATCATGTCAGACCCCCACATGAACGTGGCGCTCACCATATATTTGTGGGGCATTTTACGTGTAAACATGCAAAAGTTTGGGGTTAACCAATATGTAAATGAAGGATTTCAAATCTTTCTTTATCATTCCCAGTTCATCAACTGTGATTTCATTGTTGCAGACATTGGTGAAGACAGCATTTGAATTGGTTACTCAAAGCTGGCCAACCATCGTCACTGTTAATGTGGGCAGCTTGTCTTTCTATTCGTCGCTTATGATGGCGATGAGGCTGGCGACGTACTACTTAGTTACTTCAGGTTGGCAAGGTTTTAGAGAGGGTTTGGTTCAGTCGGCAGAGCATTTGTGATATGGTTTCCGCGACATTCAGTCCCAGATAAACATATCTGTGCCATGAAGAGCTGTAGATTGCTAGCAGGACGTCGATCAATGAATCAGATTCGAATCAGATATCTAACCAAATTGCTTTCATAGAGAATGTTTATGAATAAAAATTTCGCATCCGCCGAGTTTCTGTAAGCAAGTGTTTGCTCGCATTGTGTTTGGATCCAAATTCAGTTTTAAATAAGTACCATGTATCCACCGTCCACATATCTTCAAAGTTGGTTCTTAATATATCATAACTTGTGGTTCGGATCCATATTCAGATGTGAAAATAAAAATGATACATATATTTCTGTCGGAGATGGTTGCATGTCTAAAGTGTAACATTCTTAGATAGTCCAAAAGACCAAAAAAAAAAAAAACCCATAAATTGAGCTAACATATGAAAACCATTCTACAGGGACAAAATGGGAATACCAAAAGCTTACTTTCTGTTTAATGCATGACGTAGTGGCCTGTGAAGCACCCAACACATGAATAGTCTGTTTGACCCCGAACAGGCACTAGCGACTGTATTCCTGTTGCAGTACTCTGTGTTATGACAAGGCATCTTAGATAAACTGTTCTTGACAACCCATCTCGGCATCTCAATCACATACTTGGATGGACTAGTAGTGATTGCTTTCTATCTTAGTATTCTCATAATCATTTTAGTTACTAGCCTTGATGTGAATAATATGCTTGTCAGCTTTCTGTTTAGTTGCTTGTCATGCTGGACTTCCAAAATCATAATAGCAAGTATTTTTTTCCTGAATTTTGGGTACCAATTATGGTAAAGAACAATGGCGACAACCTTTTTAATCTTTCATGTTTTCAGTGACAACCTTTTTACTTGCATTATAAAGTTTTTCGGTTGAATAAAACTTTCAAGTTCAAGATGTGGACTTTTACCATATGTTTGTTTTGGCTGTTCTTTCTCCTTGCAAAGCACCAGGGTATCATTTTACTGCAAATCAGGCCGGTCTCCCAATTTCTTCAGTTTTGCAGTAAACAAGAATTATCTGAATTGGGGCTGACAGAATGTCATATAAGAGATTATTTCTGTCTCAAGTTATCTTTTCTGGACGTTCTTCCTACCAAACAGAGGGGAAAGTGTCTCCAGTATCTTTGACAGGCCTTTGTATGGCAGGATGTCTGAGATAGTTTGTCTCATGATGATGCCCTTTCAAGACACTATTGACAATTTTTTGCCTGGATGAAGACATTAACAACATTTAATTTGATCACTTAATCCTAATGCTCTTGCCTGCTTCAATAACGAATGGTTTTTCATACAATTTATAGCACGTTTTTCATTCATTACTTCAAAGGATGCATTGAATTATAATATCTCAAGTGTGTGAAATGGAAACAAAAGCAGTCATATATTTAAGACATTGAATTATCTTGATGGTGACATACATTTTAATTCTACTTTAATTATATCTTGGTTTCTAGGTTTTTTTTTTACTGTGAAGTGCCAAAGTTTATGCACTAGGTTGTTGTAAATGATAAACTTCGGTTCAACCTTATGATTTCTTCCTTTCATGTTTGCAAGTTAAAGACTTACCCAACTGACATAGAACTTGGAGGAGGGCCTTAGAATCTATATCAAATTAATAACATAGAATAAAAACAATTTGTTTTTAACTGTAAATTTGTATTAATATACTCTGTGGGAGAACACTCTAATAGGTAAAGTATGTGCAGTCTCTAACGCTAGCTACCCAACAAAAAGGAAAAGGGGATTGCACTTGTAGCTTAGTGTATATGAGAATAAGGCATGCATATAAACTAAGATGAAACTCGGCTTATCATATATGAGAAAACCATCGTAAACTAACGAAAAAAAATGTGAGGCGTATGCACTAAGATGAAACTATATAAAAGTATGTCTTAGATCAACTGTCGAACTAGATGTACATCAAAGAACCGTGATAAACTTGTTTGGCTCCAAGTTAACAAACAATCATGTTTCAACAAGGTCGTTCTAAGTAAAATTAGTGACTTTTAATAGGTTAAAGTTTCATAACAAGATGAGAATATCATATGTTACTTAGCATCCATGTGTGCCTCACTAAACAAGGCAAATTTCATCTCGTATCCATTTGACATAAATCTAATAGTTAGGTGATATAACTTCCACTCTGTAAGGACAAGTAGTCCCACTACTTAAATGCACTGTCCCCAGTGTCAACATCTAGGGGAATTGTCAATTGCTTGATCTCATATGTACATCTAGAGTGACATTATTCAGTTTGGCATGACCATTTACTTTATGTAATGTGTTTTCGTACTTCTTGTGGTGACTGATTGAGCAGTAGTATGCTTATTATTGGAACAATAATGGCCACAAGGTGATAATATGGTAACAGTATTTTTAACATATATGTCTTTTCTGTAAGATTTTGGAGACTATCAACACGATCTATGCTTGAGAATAAGTAATTGTGAATACTCTTGTAAACGAAATATTTGTAAATACTGTCCACACATGCACACATGACATACACACATATAATATGTATGCATTTATGTGTGTGTGTGTGTGTGTAACATGTATTTTGATCAAGTCCAATTTTTGTAGCAGAAGTCCAACAGGCAAGGGCATGTCTTGGTTCCTTAAAGAGAAACAGAGTAACATCTATGCATAGCGTGTAGATAATCTCATATCTAAAACCTTTAACAAATTACAACCCATGTCCATGTACAGAAGAATAATTACTACCTTGTGTTCCAGCTATTTCTTAGACACCGATGTTATCAAACTGAAGCAATGAGGTAGATCCAGCAAAATATGTGTTTATTTTGGTTGTCATTACAAATGACATTGAAGTCTTTTCCAAATCTCAAACTTGAGGTCCACATCCATTGTTCTTAAGAGCAATAATTTCTAATCTGATTGATATGAATGATTTAGGGACAGTTGTGCACTAACAATATCAATACTGATACTCAACTACCCAAATGAAGATTTGCTTATCTCACATTTTTTCAAGATTTAAGATCTATAGTTGGAAGATCTGGTGAACTTCTCAGCCAAAAAATGACAATGAAATGGATTATTACAGGCTGCAAAGCTGGCTCAGCTTTGTCATTAGGTGAACAGCTAAATGTGGGCGGTTTGTCGCTTATACTCGCGGCAACCCACTAGAGAGATGATGGCTAATTTTTTGGTTTCACATGTCAATTGTTCTTATTCTATTGATTTTTTTTTTTCTCTTAAAATTAGTTGTATGCCTTTTAGTGATGCAAAAGTCCTGGTCTTTTATCATTTAGGTTAAGACATATTGGCTATCCTTTTGTTTCTATTGATTATTATGTAAGGATGCCCACAGCCTTGCTCTTAATATGCATTAATTGTGAGCCTTCATAGGGTAGTCATGAAAGCATATTAGTTGCATGAGAAGATGTTGGCCACTTTCGAGTTGTTCTCAATTATTTCGAAGATGTTTATTTCTTAGTCATGAAAGCATATTAGCTGCATTAAAATATGGTGGTCACTTTCTAGTTGTTCTCAATTATTTGGAAGATGTTTATTGTTTTGTTCCTGACATCAGTATAAGCATTTAATTTACCTTTTTTAATTAAAATACAACAACTCACTTGCCTTTTGAATATGACATTGATGAGGACCTTTCAATATCCTGGTTCATGTTCTTTTTCTCCTCCTATGTTTTATTATCTACCAAAAATTCTTGTTTCTGCTGCAAAATAGATTACTGTCAAATTTGATCAATACACACTTGATCTTAGCCAAAAGGCCAAGTGTAACTTGTTGGCAAATTTCACTTATGCTGTATGGGCTACTCCTTTTCTTGTTTTCTCTCTCTCTAAAACTGGATCAACCCATGAATTCACCTGAGTAAAGATATATTTTTGTAAATTAAACTCTTATAAGCACATGGTTCACACTTTAGGGAAAGCAGTCCTCAGTGGCACTAAAAAAACATCAGTAAAAGGAGGAGGAAGGTCAGTAAGTTCTTAGCTAACACATCTGTAGTGCAAGAGAAAACGTCAGTGAAGGTCATGCCGCTGATAAGTTAATGACAATACGTGTACACATCAGCAAAAATGGACTTTCATTCATGAAAATATAACTGTAGATTCAGCTTATATTGATTAAATATGACTGTAGATCCAGTTTTCTCCCATAATGTGCATTCAGATAAGATCAGCTAAAGCCTAGGGTAGGAACACCTAAGTCAATGTTACCTTACCTTGAATTCATGTTACATCCAATGTTCCAGTGTTACTGGACCCACCTGGTTCCAGATCTGGTGCTTTAAGCTAGGTTCTGGTTTCTGGGCCATTATTACCTCTGTGCATGAAGATTGATCAGAGAAGATCTTGGCATTTTCTATCTGACAAGTTCTTGCTATGATGTGTGATTTCCATTGTAGCATTAGATAAAGAAACATTTTTTTATTTGATGGGAATTTCCCTTACTATTTATGTAAAAAAAAAATGGCAATTCTTCTGTTAAACTATAGTGACTATATGTTTTTATATTAATTAGATACCCAAGTTAATGTATTAGGTAATCCTTAACCTGCCTGAAAGCTCATTGTTGGCACTCTGGTATTCAAACTAAAAAACTGAGACAAGTATTTGTGTCAAGTAGTATGGATGTCAAGGGTTCAATTTTAAAAATATTCCAACTTGCAAAGAAGTAGCACAGTATCCTCAACTTAGCTTGGTAGATCTTGAAACAGTATGTAGGAGAGAAGGGCTCTCTCTCTCTCTCTCTCTCTCTCTCTCTCTCTCTCTCTCTTATCGCTAAGAAAAAAAGTAGGAAGGAGTAAACATATATTTTTTTATATATAATTTTTATAAATTTTAATGAGAGTGGAAGACAAGAAGAACATTATGTTCTTGGAATTATATCTAGAATATGGTTTTTCTGACTTAAGAACCACATCCATAATCACACAAAAACATGGTGTTTTCTAAAACATATATGGAAGAATATGTGTTCTAAATGTTCTTGTCATCAAATGTCTTCCATGGTGCTTTTGTACCCTTTGAATCAAACAAGGGTAAAGTTGTTCACTAAAAAGTTTCACCGGCAAAAGAAACTCCAAAACATATTTCACGGCATCATCCACCCCATAAAAGGAAAACAAAATATAGAAAGCAACAGACATTTTTAGCTTTGTCGCCCTATCCAAATGCAACCATCAAAAGCTTCCCAATCATTCTTGGATCTGGACCAGCGTTCACGGACACTCAAGCTGGATCTAAACATGCACTAATATACATGCTAATCAAAAGCTTCCCAATCATTCTTGGATCTGGACCAGCGTTCACGGACACTCAAGCTGGATCTAAACATGCACTAATATACATGTTAACAATTACAAAGGGTGATCTACTAATAAGTTTTTCTTTAGTATTTACTTAAGATGAACTCCGTTTGGCATAATCAACCTTCAAGGCGATGTTCTTATAGTTTCAAGGTTATGGCTTGCTTTAAAGCCTAGATAAACCTATATAATACATTTTTGAACTCGAGGTATTACGCTTGCTACTGTTCAAATCTTAGATCCTTTGAGTGTGAGCCTTCTTACCGCCCCATACAAGTTAATTAATTAAGCTGTACATAACAGGCCTTGTCATTCTTCTTATTTTTCTTTTTATTAATTATATTGGACTGAATGGTGCAGATTATATGACTAGGTGACTCTAAAAAACATGTATATAAAAAATTGAACGGTGAAGTATGATTTTTTAAAGTCACACAACCATCTAATCAGGATCTAACATGATAAATAGTTAACAAAAAAACAAGAATTTTCTCTCAACCATCCATCTACATCAATTCCGTGATTCAGATCTAGTGATCCAGATTCTACAGGGTTTGATATTTCAATCACAAATTTTTTACTCGGTCAGATTCGTGTGAGGATCCAACCCACTCACAAAAAATATCTACTGCTTTAAATCTAGACCGCAGAAATTGTCCTGACAGTTCAACGCAAAAAACTGGCGGTGTCTTGGGACGGGGCCATCCAGCAGTCACCATGAAGATATGACAAGCATAAGGACAAGCGAGGACCACGTACAATCGCAGTCCTCGATAAATGACAATTGACAACAAATCCCGACCACCTTACTTCTACACTCCATGTGAAAAAAATATCCTATCGTGAAAATCACATCTCTCTCTCTCTCTCTCTCTCTCTCTCTCTCTCTCTCTCTCTCTATATATATATATATATATATATATATATATATATATATATATATATATATATATATATATATATATATATATATATATATATATATACTCTCTCATTCGTTCTGAAGATTCCAATAGTCCGATGTATATATACAATTCCAAATACAATATGGCCGGAACGAACAAAAGTTTGATAATTCATTAAATCGCGTGCTTGCTTCAAAGAAAACATGATGCATCATTTGATTTTAGTATCAATTATGCGTCATACATGTACGGATATGAGTTTAATTACGTTTATTGAAAGTTATAAATATATATATGTATAGTCCGGAATTTTAAATGTCCGACATATCTTATTCTGGATGGCCCGCAATAAACAAAAGGTTAGATGATTCAACAAATGGCGTGCTTATTTCAAAGAAAACATGATGCATGATTTGGTCTTTAGTATTAATTATACACAATACATGTATGCATCCACACACACACACACATATATATATATATATATATATTACACACGCCTTGAGATTGATCCAATCAGTGGCTTCTTAATTTTAAAACATTTTCGTCCATTTTTTCTGTGGTCTACCTTTATATTAAAAAGGATGGTACCATAAATGCGTAGATAAAACTTGAAAATCAGTGAACTGAATCTTCAGTTTTATAGAATTTTGTGAAACCCATCAAGATCCAATCCTCTACAATGGCTGGCCATGTGAAAAAATCAGACTTGTGCATTGTGTTTTCATGAATTTCTTTTTCAGATCTTAGATAAATTCAAAAATAATTCGATCCATATTCATGTGGTCAGAGCAGCAAGAGTCGACACTAATGAGAGAGATCAAATTCAGATCAAGATCAAGAGATGTTTCTTTATTAAATAATAGAACTGCTACAGTAATTTGTGGACATATTTAAAAAGTTGGCAGCACATAAGTTAAAGTGTGGTGGGAGCATTTGAAACTGATACGGGCCACCCTAGGAGCCTGCCGAACCGTCATCAAAAGCATGTATATTAAAAGAACAAATTATTATATAAAAATTTCAGTATTTTTCGAGTGGTGGGTAATCTTACTCACTCAACAACAAAAAAAACATGTATATATTTGAATGTAAAACGTGACAAGGATTATATCTGAAATGATCGGGAACTGATGCGTTTAGAAATTAGAAAGGGGGAAAGAGCAAATATGACTTGAGTCCGATTTGAATTATCAAATTTCAGAGACGGTATTCACGGGAGACACAAAATTTTAATGTCGAATCCTGGAGTTCTTCGATTTCTAAACGAAAAAAGAAGCAAAAATAAAGAAAAGACTGGATTCCGCCTAGGATTTGTGGCCACATGTAGATCTGCTAGCTACCTGGCTAGCCTATGAACTCGCCAGACCTATTCTCATTTTGGATATCTGAGCTAATTCTAATTCTATTAACGGTTGAGCCTCAGCATGTTTTAAACTATATGTGTTTATTTTCTAATAAAAGATAATATTTATATTGAGAGATATTATATATATGCTTTTCACTTTTTCTTTTATATATATATATATATATATATTGGTTAAAAGTCAGATACTGAAGTCAAGGATGATTTTGAAATTTAAGATGTTTTTTTTAACAATCCATATGATCGTAAAATGAGTTGATGCACTTTAATGGTGTTTTTTAATATGGAAAAATGAATGGCCCCATGACATGATAATAAAAAACCATTTTCAATAAAAACAATTTGAATAAAAACATGTTCTATAGCAAACAGTTTTTATAAATTATTAATTAGTAAGATGTTTATATTTTATTTAATTTTTTTAACAAAAAAAAAAAACATTGGGTTTGGTTTTTATTCTTGACCTAAGCGTCTAGTTTTTACCAATTTTTCATATATATATATATATATATGTATATTTAAAAAAAATAAGACATTATATAGTAGAGTATTGTTTCAAGAATAGACCCAAGGCCCCCCCAACATTTTGCTTCCATAAGGTACAACTCATATACAGCTCATATTTTCATATTTTGGTGTATTGGGTGCTACCTCACTCAGTTTTAAGAAAAACAGTGGCCCTCACCTTTACAACAGAGAGTTAATGTCATAGAAATTTGAAATATGAACATGAACTGACCACTTAGCTGCCTCTACCCGGCCTATTGCATCATTTAACTAGTTTTAAAAACTTGACTTACATATTGGATAACGAGACTAACACGATATTTTATATGTAAAACCATATCATCAAAATTGGGTTTCTTAAAAACCCAGTTTTAGACCTCCAACATATCATCCAAACACACCCTGAGAGGTTGAAACAAATTGATTCATCAAGAAACTAGAATTATACCAGCAATATCATAAACAACTCTTCTTTCTATCCAAGCATTGGTTGATGAAACAGATCTTCTAGTAACACTATAATTTGTTAAGCACTATACGTAACTCTCTTGCATTTATTATTTTTGCATGAATTCAGGAAGATAATACTTCCAAAATTGTAAAATTTTGGTGCATTGTGAATCATGGTTCTTCCTTAAGGCCCGAATGAAACGCTACTTACACAATTCATGTAAACTAAACTTTCAAGATAGTGCTCACAACATGGTGCTTTCTGCTAACAATCATGCAATGATCGACAACACATAAAAGTTGAGCTAATTATTATATGATAACGATGCAGCCAATCATCCAATGGGGTTAGGTCGAATACGTCGGCCTGTACTGTGCCCTAGACATCTTCCTACCAAGCCAAATTTCATTCAATGATGTTGAGGGCTGTTGGAGAGGCAGCGGAGGCCTCCACCGCTTCCTCTTCTTATTCTGCATCAGATCAATGGAGGACACTTGATAAGGACATATGGGGCTCCTCTTTTCCCTGCCCTTTGCATGCAGAGGTGAAACTGAGAAGAATCTGCTAACCTTTAAACGTGAGAGAGAAGGGAGTGCTACTGCTCCCCGAATTCTTCTGCTGTATCATTCTGGCAGCTGTTTACATGTTGTTAAAAACACTTGTTTAAGAATTTTTTCTTTTTTTTTTGGAATTTGAGCTAAGATAGTTTATTGGAATCTGCATTGTTTTCATTTCTATCTGTTTTCCTGCAGAGAAGTCGAGAAGGGGAGTTATGTTCTTAATGGAAGAGCAGTATGAGGCAACGTTTGAGTAAATAAATAGTTACAATATGAACAAAGAGGAAAAGGGTAGGCCGCACATATCTTTCATGGTTCAGAAACAGCCATGAGCTCTCTCTCTCTCTCTCTCTCTGTCCTTCATTGTGAAAAGCCAGGAAAGGAGTAGGCTATACAACCATTCATGGTTAAAAAACTACCATGTACTCTCTGTCTTTTATATAATTCATGGTCCAAAACCATCCTTACGCAGGGAAATGAGTAGGCTCTACCTACCATCCATGGCTGATGGCCCAAAACCACCATGCACTCTCTCTCATATACGATTCACGGTTCAGAATGGTTCGTTCTCCAAAACCACCATTACTCTCTCTCTCTCTCTCAAAACAAGGCAAAGGGTTAGCTACGTAAATGATCTATGGTTCAAAACCACCGTGAACTCTCTCTCTCTTTCTCCACCGTCGAGTCTCTCTCCCTCTCCACCACGTACTGTCTCTCCCTCTCTATAGCTGGATACATGTGATTTCACATTCCAAAGTGTCCATTCAACATCGATAGGGAGAGATTTTTTAACTAATATATATATATATATATATATATATATATATATATATATATATATATATATATATAGAGAGAGAGAGAGAGAGAGAGAGAGAGAGAGAGAGAGTTCATTTTTATAATTTATATGCATGCATGGAACCGTTCACGGGCTCCAGACCATACCATCCTTTAAAAAAGAGAGGGAGAGGAAAGAGTCACGGGCTCTCGTAGAGGGTCACGGGTTCCCCAGAAACAAAGCAAAGTAGTGGGGAGTGGTCCCCACGCGCCATTTGCCTCTTGTACTAACCACAAAGCAATCGCTGCCACCTCAGCCCAGTACCTGCCACTTCACATTCCTACACCACTAACTCCTCCACGTCAGACGGGCCCACGGCGAAATCCCGATGACATCCTCCTCCTGGAGCAGCATAACAGTTCTGCCATGCCATCCCCACAATAGAAAGTGATCAAGGAATGCTCCATCGACCAGTAGAACATCCACAGTTTCTTCATTCTCAGAAAGTAAAATGGATCGGCTCGACTGAAAAGAAGATTTTATTTGTTAATCCCCATGATACTATACCATCATTCATCCAATACCATTGATGCTAAATGATCAAAAAAAGGACATACATGTCTATCCAACACTGAGTTGATACGGCACTAAGCTTCCTTTTCTGCAGTTCGAAGTTTGAACTGTTTTTTCAATCAAAATCACCAAGAACGATTAATCACTTTCCATGCGGCATTCCTTAAAACTCCTAAATTCTTCTTCAACTTGATTGGTGGTAGCTCGATCAAGTTTTTCTGTTCCCTGATACTCATGCCTTGTACATAAACCTGCATTGCAATCCAGCAGTTCGAATCAATCGACCAGATACAGCTTCTTTTTCTTTAAGATAAACAATTTGTAATGAAAAACCTAAAAATCTGTAGCTTTTGTATAAGAGTGAGACCTTACATCTAGCTAGCACATTGAACCACGGATTCAACAGTGATATTTCCATGCAACAATACGATTGGCTCAATGAGTTGACTGTTTCTTCCTCCTGCAACCAATTGTTGTTTCAGTACTGTTCCCTTCAGTATTTTGTTTGATATCATAAAAAAAATCTAGCAACGGAACAGTGAATCACAGAGTTGTGCCCTGAACACATGAAGAAGTTCAGGGAGTCAGAAGCTGCTTAAAAAAATCAAGGTGGGGAGTTGCAACACAGTAATATGATCAACCAATATGGGGCATTTGGCACCCCAAGTTCAAATTTTAACCACAGGTTTCTTGGGATAGCTGCCAGAATCTTTTTGAGCAATCCTGACCACAAGCTACCAACTTTTCGTCTGACGTGCCACCGGCTTCTTTCCACATGGCACATTCTAGATGCTTCTCAGGGGATGACCAAGGTGCCCATGTGAAAGAAGAAAATTCCCACCAACAATATCTCAATGTCGACAGAGGGTGCCTCGAGACAAGAAGAAAACCATGGAGTGGTCTAGAGTGTAATGGATATTGCATAAAATGTCAATGACTGAAATGCCCTGCGTGTTATCAATTCTTGAAAGTTGTAGCCCTTCCCCTTCAACTCGAGGATTTGTAGTTTAGTGCTTCGAGAAGATGGCCTTCTGTTGTCGCGTTCGTGGGAAATAATGCAAGCATACATGTGAAATGTCTGATACACTGCATGTGAAATTACCAACCACTCTCTCTCTTCCTCTGCCTCTCTGAGGGGTTGGACTAACTGAGAAGTGAACCAGAAAGTAACCAAGACAGTAAAGCTAAAATGGTTTAAACTGAGACAGTAAAGCTCCAATCGTTTAAACTTCAAAACAGAGCTCGAACAGGTTAATATTTCTCATTAAACCTTCATCCACATTTGGAAGGGCTTCAATCCAAATTTCTAACCGTAGGTCGTGGATCCTGGTTTCGATATGAGTGGCTACTATGAACAGAACTTTGTGGACATTCCTTTTTCTTTTCCGATAGAAAAGCACAGCTAGAGCAATAAGCTAAAATCAATTGGCAGTCAGAACTTTCCAGAGAAGCCTGTGATTCAGAATGCGGGTGCCTATCCAACTGAAAAGAGATGTAGATGCATATTTTATACAATAGTTCAACATTTAATAGCCAGCAGCCAACAGGATGGTTGCTTATGAAAGATAGAACGACTGAATCAGGTAATTGGGATCACTAGATCAGTAAGCAAGCTAAAATTCCAAGTACAATGTTAATAGGCAAAAAAAGAAATGCAATATCAAGACATAAGACTAGCTTTCTAGAATTGGAGGAGAATACCACTTGCTTACAAAGGGGCATTTAGTCATTTTCTTAAAGGTGGGCCTCAAGCCAACGTATATTAGTTTTGGAGAAGTTCAAAAGAGTGAGTAAGAAACAAGGATTTCTTTTAATAATTTCAGCAGTCTGCCTCTATAAATCATTTATACAGTCCGTGTGAGAGTAGAAGCAGATTCATAGCAGAGATCACTAGAGATGGAATCCGTGATGAAGAAGGGCTGTGAAATAGAAGCCAAATGTATCAACTACAAGGTAGATGTGGAGAAAACAAGCCACCCTTTCAGGATATGGAGCAGAGAAGAGGAGCTCAGCTCACCAAATCCAGTAGATGAGGAACAAAAAGTTGGGATGGTTAAGAGGGCTAAACATGTTCTGAAGAATGTGAGCTGCAGAGCAAGGCCATGGGAGATACTTGCCATTGTTGGGCCTAGCGGCGCCGGAAAATCCAGTCTCCTTGAGATCTTAGCAGGACGGATCATTCCACAAACATCAAACATATTAGTCAACCAGAAACCAATTGACAGGATCCTGTTCAAGAAGATTTCTGGGTATGTGACACAGAAAGACACTTTGTTTCCACTCCTAACAGTTGAAGAAACACTCTTGTTCAGTGCTAGGCTCAAACTGAAGCTCCCCTACTCGGAACGGGTTGATAAAGTTGAATCTCTGATTAAGGAACTCGGCTTGGAACACATTGCACATTCACGAATTGGCAATGAGAAGATCAGAGGCATCTCCGGTGGAGAAAGAAGACGTGTCTCGATAGGTGTCGATGTCATCCATGATCCTGCAGTGCTTTTGCTGGACGAGCCCACATCTGGCTTGGACAGCACATCAGCTCTGCAGATCATTGATATGCTTAAGCTCATGGCCGAGATTCACGGCAGGACAGTAATTCTAAGCATTCACCAACCAGGATTCAAGATCATAAAGCTTTTCAATTCTGTATTGCTATTGGCCAATGGGTCAGTGCTCCATCATGGCACCACACAGCAGCTCCAAAATCATTTGGTATCAGCAGGTTTGCAGATTCCTATGCATGTAAACATAATTGAATTTGCAATTGATGCAGTTGATGATATTCGCAAACAACTTCCTCAATACCAATATGAAGAAGCTAGGAATAAAGGGACGCTACAGCAGCTGTTTCGACTGAACAAAGTAGTCGAGGGAAGCTTTGATGAGGGTGGAGGATTTAGTTCTGAATGGATATGTGCCAATTCGAGGATCAAGGAGATTATTATCCTTATGGAGCGATTCGCCAAAAGCACATTTAGAACAAAGGAGCTTTTTGCCGTGCGGACTTTGCAAATGTTAATAGCCGGTTTGGTTCTGGGGACCATCTTTCATGATCTCAACCGAAGCATAACCGGTCAGCAAGAAAGAATAGGCCTGTTTGCTTTCATTTTAACTTTCCTGCTATCCTGCACAACAGAAGCTCTACCAATCTTCTTGCAGGAAAGAGAGATCCTAATGAAAGAGATTTCATCCGGTAGCTACAGGATATCATCGTACGTAATTGCAAATGGATTAGTTTTTCTGCCATTTCTGCTCATCTTGGCATTGCTGTTCTCCATTCCACTATATTGGCTTGTGGGTCTGACTAGGAGCTTCTCAGCTTTCCTCTACTTTGTTTTGATAATCTGGCTAGTTTTGTATACCGCAAATTCTGTTGTTGCGTGCTTCAGTGCTTTGGCTTCAAATTTCATCATTGGGAATTCAGTGATTGCAGGTGTCATGGGATCATTTTTTCTGTTTTCTGGATACTTTATATCGAAGGATCAAATACCAAGATACTGGATCTTCATGCATTACATTTCTCTGTTCAAGTATCCATTTGAAGCATTCATGGTAAATGAATTTTCGTCTTGGAAGGGATGCCTGGGTTACAAGTTTGGTAGATGCTTGATGACTGGTGAGGATGTGCTTAAAGGGCAAGGCCTTGGAGAGGCAGACAGATGGAGGAGCGTGATGTACATGATCTGCTTCATAGTAGCCTACAGATTCTTTTCCTACATCATCCTCAGATGCAGGTGCTCTCATGGCAGCCTAAAGCAGCTTTTAGTCTGACTTGTTCTTCCTTGAAACCATCAGAAAATGTAATAAAGCAAGTCACAAATGACGAAATTCCACCTAACTTGTGTATGTTTGGAATATGTAAGCTACTCTGCTTTTCTTATATCATTTTGATAAAAAAATTGTGCTGTTTATAGCATTTACTCTAACCACTCACCATGATTGCTAGTTACAGAGCCTCATTTCCTTGGATGTGTAATCATTTGCTTAAGCATCGTAAATCATGCTCTGCAGAAAAATCTAGAGATCATCAGAAGACATATTTTGCTAGCCGACCAAACACACCGAGTATGCCGAAGTTGACATGAGCTGGAATTCCTCAGTCTCACATGACCAACTGTGACAAGAATTTAGGGCTAAACCTTCACTTATATAGGAAACTGAAAGATCCTTGAGATATGGAATGCTGGAAATTCACATCCTTGACATAATTAAAATAACTTGAACCTATGAAATTCGAAGGGACAAATAGAAAATTATGAAGAGAAAATCAATAAACTTAGCTGGCCGCCAGCATTTATTTTCCTTCTATGTTCTTGTTGCCATAGGGGAGAAAAACTCAATAAGATATTCAAACTTGATACCCCTTGTATAACCCTCTGCCAGAATAGATAGTATATTCAGCCAAAATGTACTAGATTTCTTCGATGTATTATTCCAACCGTGCACATTGTGCTTTTGAAGTGTATATATACATATGTACCTTTTGGAAACATCACATGTACTCTCTTGGAAGGTCGTGTAAGGAGAAGTTCAGTGCCTTACCCAGTCTGACATGCGTTCTCACTATCTATATGGATGCATCTCTGTTATACATTTTATATAAATTAAATTGATTCATCGACTGATAACTGCTATATAGTTCTTCACCTGTCTAAGATACCTGTGTCCATAAAATAATCTGACTTCTACAGCATGACCTCCAGATAGATGTGATGCAGGTAAATGGCTCTCAAAGTTTATTATCAGTCCAAAAGATAAAAACATAAAAGGCATAGCACTAACCTAAAGTAATATTCTCTAATTCAATATATTGGATTGGAAATGAACCATGGTTAACAAAAGCTTTTGCATATTCTTGGAAGCACACTTTGTCAGAAGCTGGAAGCTGACTATTTTTGTATCTTTGTACTTTGAATCTGAGTTTCTATGTAATTGTTCTACATATCCAAGTGTCTGTCATTTTTTCATGTAGATGATATCTTCTGTAAGATTCATTATGGTCACAAAATTGCAGAACCATGATGTCTACAGAAGGGGAAAGTATTAAATCATTAACCTATTTAACGAACCAAAAGATAAAATAAACACGAGGGCTAGAAATGCGCTTATGAAAATCAAACGTTTTTCTACTTTATTTTGGAGAATTTAAGTTAATGCATGAGGTTCTAGATTCACCTCCCATTTTTAGCATATAGCAAAATGGGGCTTATGAAGAATGCCTTCAGAATGGAAATGGCAAACTTGCAGGTAAACCTTTCACGGTGAAACTTTTAAAATACAATAGAAAGCAAGCCAGACATCAGAAAAAAATTGGGAACTAATCATTAAGTATATATTGCAGCAGTTACATGACACCTTCACTTCAACTGTCCAAACTAACAAGCGTCCAAAATCATCCAGAACTAATTACTTGTTTCAAGAACATTGAAGAGTTCATCCTATACAGGTTCTTCGTTTTTCAAGAACTTTTAAGGATATGCATATCCACTTCCACTTAAGACCGGACAAAATATTTTCCATGACTGCATGCACTTAGCTTCCAACGTAAAGCCAGATAAATGCCAGCTGAACTGTCCTTTCAAACTCCTTGCTTCTAAAAACTGCACAATTTTGAAGCTCTGGAGACATATCTAAGAAAACCCCTGGTAGCAAGAGTTCCTAATGTTGAGTAAAGCATTGATGCCACATGCTTCCTATCTCATGATTGCCATGAATTTGCAGGCACTAAGCAGGGAAGGCATTATTGCATCCGAAAGAATTATGCTTATGTTGGTAGGCTTCTGCAATGCACATAAATAACCAGTTTAATGAAGATCAACAGCCATGCATGCCCAATGATTCTTATGTGGAATTAATCCATGCTTTGTTGCTTGCAGACATGTTCAACCTTTGATAACCAATGAAGTGTTCGCATAGAACTGCAATCTATATTATGCTGTCCAGAACCCCAACAATGACCAAGTATAGTCCTGCAAATTTCCTTTATTGCCTTCAACTACATCCACAGAGGACTTCTAGCAGTAAATTAGGACAAGATCTGTTTCTGCTCCATTCACGATTCGGAAGTCATCCTCCTCTGTGGCAACCTGACTTCATACCATATGCAGAGTACTAGGACAGAACTATCAAATACTTTTAAAAGCTTGATGTCTTACTACCATTTCTCCAAAGTCCAAAACCATAAATGGGGGTCCAGTCTACAATTATGTCCTATAATACATCTCACAGGACTCAATCTCCTCTTTCTCAAATATCAGAAAGGCATTTTTGACTGATCCATATGTGGCCCTCCATCAACCACACAAAGTTTTCAGTTTTCTACCTACAGTTCATTACGTGAGCTATATTTCAGGCCAGCAAAATCATTGGAAATACTGCAAACCCATTGAATAACATGTTTTGCTTTCAACACCGCAGACACATATTTTCTAGCCGTTCTCTGTTCACTACCAAATAGTAGCAGCCGGTGACCCCATATTCTATTTGGGCATTTTAAACAAAGTTTCAAGTGCATCAGTATCACCAACGTTCCCAGCTTCTTTACACCTATAAATAAAAGAGGTGAGAGCGAGGCAACGCCACCACAAATCCTGTCTCGCATTTCCTGATGCATTGACATAAAAATCCAGTAAATCTGATATCATTTCCAATCAAATAGGCGTGAAATCATCTGCAACAATCAGAAAAGCGATGGTAATGAGAGCATAAAAGTGGGCTCCTGGCTCATCCAACTGAAATTGAGCAATCGTGTACAATGACTACTCGTGAAATTTTGCACCAAAGCATGAACCAGTAAAAGAATTCTATTACTAAACATGAGCACACACATGTAACTACTGCAGTTGACAATGTGGCTTCACTAGATAACAACCTGTCTTGCACCGATAAAAGGGGATTCGTTGTTTAACAAGCAGCATTTTCTTAAAAAAAACGCAGCATTTGTGCAAACTGTTCCATAATACAACCTCCAATGCAAACCTGCTAGGGTTGATAGGTCCCCTCCCTTTTATTCGAAAAGAATGAGTCAATTAACAGCAAGGAAAACAACCTAAAAAACAAAGTTTATTCCTATATTGGCCTACAAATGAAGGAGCACAGGGATTCAGCAAGCTTCAATCGTAAGAGTTCCAAACCTTAAAAAAGCCAATTACAGAACATTCCCTAGACAATTCAGTTGTATCTTCTGCTGGCTTGGCCTCTCTAAAAGTGATTTCTCTAGCATCTAGCCTCAAACGAGGCTGTCCCATGCCATCACGTCCATACAGGTCAGTAATCCGAAGCTGCCTTCTCCAAAAAGGCTGGCCATCCTACCACGCACAGAGGACCACTGGTCAGCATCCTTCTTTCAAAGATGCAAAGCAAGAAGTCTTCCACATTGCAAGACTGAGCACAAATACATTGCCCTTCCACTGTTCTAATCGAGAACACGATCTTTTATGCAGAATTAGCTTTAACGCAGATCGACTGCAACATCATAGTTGCTCTTCCATAAGATGGCCATGGGTAACCTCGCTCAAGCATTTTTCAAATAGATATCATGCACTTCAGACACTACATACTTTGCGCACGTCTGTTAGACTACTCGCACACCAAGAAAACTGGCACAGATTATCACCGGCATAAACATAGGCGTCTTAAATAGAGACCCCAAAACAGCACAGCAGCACCGAAGCTCAAAATATTTACTTCACAAAAGCAAATTTACATGAAATCTTCGGCCAGAGAATTTGCTTTGAAAGCTAAACCATGACAAGATTTTGCTTCTGGAAGTCATCAGCACAAGAAGCATCCAAGACAGATTAAGGGGAGTCGGCACTCGTAGATTACCCAATTCGGAATTATACAACATTCCGAGCCACATGCGTATACAACATATTGCGACGCACATGCGTGCTTTAGCCATTTTGGCAATTGTAGAACATCTGAAATCATGGTTTCCAAGTGGAAACAAACGTTTTAGGCATTTCATCTAATATTTGGTGGGCAGCCTCTAGCAAGCCGTGGTGGACGCGCATACTGCAGGATTACCGCTTAGTCTTAGAGTGCTGAGGATGAACGTCTCGACAGAGACTTGTGGCTTTGGCCATCCAAGGCGCAAGCTGTCAGCCATTTCTAATGAATTAACGAAGATAGACGAGATAGGTAGCCACACATCACAAGGAGATCAACAGGAACGCAGAAACCGAGGTGACCGCAGTTCACACCTTTACTCTAGGCCCATTTTCATAATTTTGTAAGGGAACTTGTTCTTGAATTCTACTTTCGGCCTAGGATGTTCAACGAGGGGTTCGACTCGATTAAACTCTATTCAAGTTCGATTGATAAATTAAAGGCTTAAAGTTTAAAGGCTTAAAGTTTAAGCTTAATTGGTAATTCAAGTTTGTATTGACTGGATTCGATTAAACTCATTTAGCACCAATACTTATCCTTTGAAACTTAAAAAGGTTTAAATAAAAATGTGGAAATTTTAAGCACAAAATGTATATTAAGAGCCATGAGCTTAAAGGAGTCGAGTTTGAGCTCAGACTCGGTAGCGAGTTGCGAGTCTGAGCTCGAACTCAGACTTGGTAGTGAGTCGAGCTCGAGTCAAGCTTATGCCAAGCTATAAGTGACTGGAGTCGAGTTGAAGCTAGCTGAGCTACTGGCTCGTTGTACATCCTTACTCTTGTGGGTGTATAGGGGAAGGGATTTTCGTTTAATGAGTAGCAGTTTTTTGTCATATTTAGCTCACAAAATGTCATTTATGGGGGGCCATAACATATAACATGTTCCATAGATAATAGCCTAAACTAAGATTGAAAAAATTCACATATAACCTCTTTATTGAAATTTGATTGTTGAGGGCTCGGTGTAGAGAGAAGCTACGCGGTGGAATTTGGGCGCACAATGCATCTGACTGTAGTCAAACGGCGCACAATCATTTATGATCCATCTCCTTCGTTTGTGTTGCTTCCTTTCAATGATCCGGTGGAGTGAAGAAATTTTCTAACGACTGAGCGAGTGTGTTTTGAACAATGCATCTGACTGTAGTCAAACGGCGCACAATCATTTATGATCCATCTCCTTCGTTTGTGTTGCTTCCTTTCAATGATGTGGAGTGAAGAAATTTTCTAACGACTGAGCGAGTGTGTTTCCGATGGCCGGTGGAGACATTCGATTGGTCTCGATAACCGGCAGTGTTTTTTTTTTTTCCTCTGGTGGTAGCCGACACATCACACAAGCATTCTTATTTCTCAGGCCCCTTTTATTTTTCTCCAGCTACCGGCAGTTTTCTCCGGTGTCGGGCGGTTGCTCTCTCCAGTTCCAATTCTATCCTACTCAAATGCATGTTTTATTGTTTTTTTTCAGTCCTTTTCATTGTTTGATTATGCTCAGTAGTTGTTGTAGAATGTTTTGTTATAAGGGAGGGAAAGGAAGGGAGGAAAAGAGAGGGGAATGGAAGAGAAAGAGAAGGGAAATGAATAAAATGGAAAGAAATGGAAATGGTTGATTAAAAAGTTTGTTTGGATAGAAAGAAAAGAAAATAAAAAAAAAAAAAAACTAAATAACACATGAATTTAAAAATATGTAAAATAAAAAAGAGGAGTAGTGTGGAAATAAAAAGACTTTCACTTACATTTCTTTCATTTTCTTTTTAATTCGTTTGATTTGAAAGGAAAGAAATTTACACTACACAATGATTTTCTTTTGCTCATTTTCCTCACTTTGCTCTTTTTTCTTCCTTCTAATTAGCCAACCAGACTGTTCCTCCTTTTTCTTCTTTTTTCCTTCCTACCAAATATCTATTTTCCTCCTACCAAACAGGTTCTAAGTTTGTTTAGAAAAAATGATTTTTGTTATAACCCTGTTTTGTAAAGCCATTCTTTTTTTTTAAGGTGCTGTTTGGATGACACCCGATTGATCGCTTGGATGACAGGAAAAACTGGGTTTCTTGAAAACCCACCTACTACCACCAATGAGGACGAACTTAATCTTGTGTTGAATAAAAGGGAGTGGAGAGTAGGGGGAAGGGTTCTGGTGGCGTCACGATGGCATCCAGGGATGCCATTGCAACTTTACCCCCTCCGTCACAGCACCTCTATCTCTATGGGTGCGGCTCTCGGGGCTCGCCCCTTACTTCTGGAACCAGCCGATCTTCAATGCAATTGCGATGGGTATTGGAGGTGAGGCGAATTCCCCAACAATGAGGATGTCTCGTATGGTGCTCGGGGCTCGCCCCTTACTTCTGGAACCAGCGGATCTTCAATGCAGATGCGATGGGTAAAGGTGGTGAGTTCCTGGAGGCGAATTTTCCAACAATGAGGATGTCTGGTATGAATTTCGCTTGCATCTTGTTGGATCTGTTAATTCACTCTCGCCTTCCTCCTAAGATGGAGATCCATCTGGGGGGAGCCAACTTCTTATTCAACAAGCAGTCTACGAGGGGAGGCTCGGGTTTTGTCAGTTGTGTGGCGTCAATACACATCCACCTGAGAGCTGCCCCAAGAGGCGGCTGGAGGAAGGGAATGGTGATGACCCAGGGGAGCACCGTCGAAGTGGCAGTGTGGCTAACAGTAGTCGGGCTTCCCCACCGGCAGGAAAATTAGGTGTTGGTTGAGAAGGAGACGGGGGTTTCGGAACTGTCGTGCGCACAAGGGGTCAGCAGGCATAGGAAAATGCCCGTGAGGCAGAGCAGTGGGGGGTCGTCTAAGGTAGAGGAGAAATGAAAGACTGTGAGTCGCTTTGAGAATAGGAGAGACAAGAACAAGGACGAGATGAGTGAGTCTCCCTGCGCAATGTCAATTGGAGGTAGATGTCTCTAGGGAGGAGGATCAGGGAAGGAGGGAAAACGGACAGGGGAGCTAGAGGTTCAAGTTTCTAGAGCTGTGGCAGAGGAACTAGGGGAGGGAGAGACAGAAGAGATATAAAAGATGTCACAAACTTCAAGCTGTTCGTGCTAAAGGAGCTCGGAGAGGTGGGAAGTAAGAGGAAGAGAGTGCAACTCATCACTGATAATGTTGTTGTATGTAAAAGTGTTGTACTGAATTTGAGATATATTTTTCTACATATATTTAGACCTTGTATGTTGCACATACACTAAATTTAGTATTGAAGGACATCTATAGTCCTTCAAGTTTATATAGTCCTCCAAGTCTAGAAGACGATCCTCAGAGATAAGTTATTTTCATAGATTCAAGATATAGAAACTGATGCAAAGACATGGTTTGCTTCAATAACTGTTATGTTGAAAAGAGTTTAAAAAGTGTAAAATACACTAATTCAAATGGTGGTTAGCAGAGAGTGGAGCCTTTTATGTGCTGAAGATGAGATTAGATGAGTCTATCCTTGATAAAGTTAATGAAATGTAAGATGATATGATTGAGTAAATTCAATCTATAATTTTTAAGAAAGAGAAGAAAGACAGTGCACTTGATAATTTCTTGTTTTTTTATCACGTACATATAATATTAGTTGAAAGATAGGGCAAGAGCAATACCCCATTGCATTACATAGCTCATTTTTTAAATTTCAAATATTATATTAAAACTAGACTTGTTGTTCTAAATCTAGATAATGAGTTATATAATAATAGAATGTCATGTGTGGAGAGAATTTTTTTGTACACTCTAATTTGCGCTTTTTTTAAGAAAATAAAAAGAATGCATGTATTGTTCATTTGACATTGCGTTACCTCCTTTTGTTTGGATCATTTTCTTGTGTTGTATTAGATCAAACATATTTTTGTTGGCAACATTTTTGACTTTTTGGTTTTCATTTTATAATAAAACACAGTTGTTGATCATATCAACATTGGGATGTAGTCCCAAAATAATTTGATTTTGAAGGAGAACATAATTTATATACTGCCAACATGGGGTTAGCTTATCATCTGCTATCTCTTTCAATGAGTTCTATTAATGAAATTTCAATGAGTTCTATTAATGAAAGCATTGAAGAAAATCAAGATGTTGGAATGATGAACTATGAACTACAAACTCTGAACTTAAAGACTTTATTCATTGTTGAATTGACGATTTGCAATTTTAAATTTGTTATTTGATAATTTTGTAGTTTATGGACAATTTATTTGTGTGTGTGTATATATATATATATATATATATATATATATATATATATATATATATATATATATATATATATATATATATATATATATATATATAATAACAAAAATGGCCTAGAACCACACATAATTTTTTTTGGAATGTACTATTCCGGCACCTGAATCTACACCTGTCACCTGCACCCTGCGCCTATGTGACATAGATCAGGTTTTAGTGTGACATAGGTCGGGTTTTAGTGATCTCAACGAGTGGGGGAGGACAGGTAGGTGTGGGCTATATGCGGGTAATTACCCACATGGACTCAAAATTTTTAAAATTTTTATACTGATATTTCTGAACATTTTTTCTTTTTTACACATTGGTGACCCTTAAAACTTTATGTCTATTGCCTTTTAGCAAAAAAAAAAAAAAAAATCCTAAAACTTTATAAGTTGACTCCAATGAATTCCAAAAGTAAGGTGGCAAAAAAAAAATCAAGTAAATATGTGCTTAAAGTTGCTGGTTTATTTAAAGGAGAAGAAAATGAGGAGGCGCTAGCTACTATCGCTAAGCAAAAAGGGAAGGGCGCAAACCAAAAACAACTCCATGAGAGAGGCTAGCTGGTTTTGCAGCAGAAAGGGAACTTCTCCTGCTACAAACTTACCAGACCGAAATGATGATGATCATTGATTCAAAGCTAAGTCACAGTGGTACGTACCGGCATACCCAAACCGGGACTGGGTAAGTTTGGATTGGTTTCGGGTCGGAATCGATCCAAACCACCAAAAAAACATTGTTTTGGTCTGTTTATGTTTTTCTTATGAAAGGAACATTGTCTTAATGATGTGATGATATCAATTTTGTTTTTTAAAATTAAAAAACGTATATAATTATCACCATACCGCCATACCAAAATTGGTGAAATCGCCGTATCCGGACCCGCTTCTCGTACCCGTACCTATTATTATTGATTGAAAGCTTACTGTGAAAGAAATCAAGAAGTAAAGTAGAAGACATGCAACAAGGAAAGTGGTTGTCATCCTACATATGGAGTCATGGAGCTCCACTTTCATGTCTCTGAGAGCTCAACTCAAAGATGCAGGCAGCTAGCCACCAAGGTCTCTGTTTCTGTCATTCAATTCATTAATGAAGCCAACTTGATGGAAATAGAAGACCCGAGAAGAGACTGTTAAGTAGACCTGGACCAACTGGCGTGAGGGCCAAGGAAACGTCGAAAGCAAATTGGGCAGATGCTTCCCTAACAAAGATTGGATCAACAGTGGTCATTCTGCCAAGGCATTCTGTGATCTGTGTTCAAGTACTTTAGTTATTGGTTTTGAATGCAGCAAACGAAGGAGAACCTTGCTGGAAAGTGGCATAGATTGCCACAAGAGTCTTTCTTCTGTCTTGAATGGAGAGGGTTTTTTTTTTTTTTTTTAATTGTAATGTGGCAAGCTTAAAAATACAAGAAAATACGTTTAACATTAAAAAAAATTAAAAGAAAAACTAGAAGTTAGAGAACAATAAAATAAGTGAGAAACTAAAAACATAAACATAAAAAAATAAATAAATTTGCAACAAATAAAAATTGTGAATGAAAACAAGCAGTTTTGCATTAAAAAATGCGGAAAAAACACAAAAACAAAATTTTTTTAAGCTTTTTCTTAATAATATTTTTTTTTTTAAGTTTTAAGCGAACTGACTTATTTATTGCGTTTCTTTCGAAAAAAAAAAACATGTTTTTTTTGTGGCTATGGATTAAACTGCTCTCCAAGCTAGAAGCGGTGGAGAAAAGTGTCAGGATGCATTGGATAACACTTCGAACTGAATGGTTTTTTGTAAAAACTTGGTTTTTGTGAAAACATTTTTTTTAATGAGTTTTCAAAACCTTGGCTTGTGCCGCGTTTGGATGACACTTTAAAAATTCGGTTTTCACTTTTTAAAACCTGGTTTTTAAAAAAATGATGAATGATGAGTTTTGGAAGGTGCTTTTAAAAACTGATTTCAGCTAAATGATAGTTAATAGTCAATTAATTTAAACGGCTGACTTATTTATTGACATTTTTCTTAATGCCATGGCATTTTTTTAAGTTTTAAACAACTGACTTATTTATCAAGTTAAAAAAAACTTGTTTTTTTGTGGCTGGTGTATACAAATAGACGAGGAAAAAGAGATAAAATTGAAGAAACATTCGTCTAAAAAAATATCTCGGTGTACCTCATTAAATACGACATAAATTAAACGTGGGACTACAGTAGGTAAAAAATAATAATTCATTTTGTGAGTTAAAAATGAACTAATAGTGGCTGGTGTATCTCAATAAATATATAACTATCTTTGTTCACTAATAAAAAAAAAATATCAAGAAAGTAAGATCGGCTTCTTATAAACAGCACAGGATCTAAAATAGCTCTTAGAAATAAGAAAGTTTGGATCAACAGAACGCTTGCAAGCAACTCGGTTATAACAGGCAAAGCAGCTGCACTTTTAATAACGCAATTACTCATGTAGGCAGAACAGAATATGTAATTTATTTTCGAAAAGATAGATAAAATTAAAGTTGGGCATCGGCCCGGCCCAATAAAGAGTTGGGCTTGGGCTGGTTCAGTACCCGAGTCCAAGCTCAGCCCAAAATCCGAGCCCGAGTCCAACCGGATTAAATTAATTCTAAAATATAAAATAATTTTTAATTTAAAATATATTTTTAATAATAAAATATATTATTATTAAAATAAAAATAATATTAAATAATATACCAGGTCAAATCAGGCCCAATCGGGCCAGCCCGTTAAGTTATTGAACTGATCCATTACGTTATTGAGCCGACCCATTACGTATCGGGCTGGTCTGGGTCAGTTTTTTCAAAATGCAAAAACATGCATTTTAATATGATATGTCGCTGTTAAGATATACAGTAATTTCATAGAAGCAGGGGCAGAGGGAGGGGGGCCCCCCTAGGTCATGGCCCCACCCAACCAATTTTTTTTTTAAAAAATCTAGTGTAAAAATTAAAAAAAAAAATTGTTTCAATGCATTTTTTGGATATAAGTTCAGTTTGGCCCTACCCAAATCCAACCCACAAAATCCAATCCTCATTTGGCCCGCCCTTGCAGAAAATGCTGGCTCCGCCCATGCATAAAGGAGTTAAGAAGGCTGCTTTACTTTGAGAAGCAGCAATGGCAGCAGATCTCCATATACAGCAAACAGCTTTACATTGCAGTGAAAGTTAACCACGTCTAATCTTCTTATTTTGTAAAAAAACTTCCTTTATAGAGTCATCTAATCACACATCTCCCCTATTCAATGACTTAAATGGCTGTTGACACAGTAGATGCCGTTATATATATACCCTGTTTTTGCGAATGATAACGGCGGCAGGATGAAGTAGATGGAATATATGAAATCTGAATCCCAAGTAATAGCTTCAAATCTGAATTGGAGTCTACATCTGAATAGAATCTGCAGAAATAGTAGTATTAAACTGGAAGTATGACTGCTGCCAAACCAGAAGATTCGGAGACTGGTGCTGAACCAGAAGCCGAGATTACACAGTTAATATTGTTGAAAAAAGGTTATCGTTTTTTATGGTTAATTTATCCAGAAAATGACAACTTGTTTTAAAGTAATTTTTAGATAATTAATTTACCATCTAAAACATAATAACAGCATGTTCTAACAATTCATTATACATCTTATAACAGACTGATTAGTGACTGTTTCTCCAAATAGAAGCAACACATTTGGAAAAAATATCTGCATCTCTTGTACAGAACCAGTTGTCTAAAAATCAATGACTAAACACTCAGATAATTTTGCTTCCAAATCATAGATTTTGTAGCATGCACCTAAGTTAACAATTTTCTCTTCTCCAATTTGAGATTTGCTCAAACTCTTTCCCTTCTTGTGATAGAAGACATTGTATAATATGTTTGATAATCTCTTATGCTAGTAATTGACCTTGACATGCCAAAGTTTCAACCTATCTAACAAACCATAACTCTTTTACCTCCAAACTAACTTGGGATTTAGGACAGAGTAAGATACCACGGCTTCCCTGAGTTCTCTTGCGATCTTGATCTCCTTGACATCCTCCTCCTCTCACTTTCCCTCTAAATAGTGCCTGCAGATAAAAATTTGGAAGATTCATCTCATATTGGAACTTATAGTTGTATGAGATCTTCAAATGAGGGAATGACGGGGAAATACTGTTAAGGGGATGACAACATGATCTTCGGGTTCCAAACCAGTAAGATTTTACAGGATATGCTGGCAACTACTTTCGTCCACCAAAGCTAGCTTATCAGCAATATACTTTCTTCCAACAAAAACAATAAGAAAAGCATGAAGAAAGTAATATATTTGAAATAGAAAGGCACACAAGAAAATAAACAGATTTGGTAAAGAAGATAAGAGAAAAAACATATCAGATCAGTATCTAAAAGAGAAAGGAGATAAAATCAAAACCACAACCCAAAATCAAAAAGTAAGATACAGAAGTATTGACACCGAAAAGACTTCCAAGAGAGGATAAAATTTGAACAACATTGATTAGCAATATCAGAGGGAAAATATATAAGAAGAACAGCATATTATAAAGAAACAAGGTTGAAGCTCGAATGAAACGACCTTAGAAGCAAAAATGACAAAAAAGGAATCATCGATGAAGGATTTCATACAAAGAAAAAGATGGCAACCCAAGCTAATCATGTTTGATGATACTCAAGGACAATTCTTGCTCTAACACCATGCAAGAAAGCGAGCAAAAGTTAAGGCTGTAGAAAAAGAAACTGAGTCCTTCTCTAGCGTGCAGCAAAGACAGCCTTTTCTCTCTGGGTCAATCCACTCTTAATGATCCTTACAGTCATATTAGGGATACTTTACAGGGTCTGAGTCCATATCAGATCCAGACCCAAAACTTTATGAGATTAAAATATCACATCCTTACAGACCAATCTTCCTGTTAACAGATCCAAGAAACTATACAACGGGGATGGGAAAAATCAAAGGGAAAAAAGAGAGCTCTCCAGCAACCTTCACTGCCATCCTGGGAACTGCTAATTGCTTGGACTTTGGGATCACTAGAAGCCCTTGAAAAGTAGTCAATTGTCTCTCTATATGGTCTGAAGCAAATACCAACCAATGCCATCCTACAACAGAAGAAAGGGGCCAAATAGCCTGCAGAAATTGATAAACATGCTAATTAGAAGAAAGAAATGATCATTGAAAAAAGCAAAAGCTAGCAATTTAAGGAACAGTTCATAGTACACCAAACACCATAAGGAATAGTTCATAGTTCAAGAAACACCAAACAATATTACTATAAAGAACTAATGGAACAAGTTACTGCATTTCTAATGTAGCCATTCTCTAAATTATAATACTTAGCAATGCCAAGGAAATTGTACTTTCATATACTAACACAAATAGAGACTCCACTGACGTTATCTCTTTTTAAGGGCATCTTTGATAATGCAGACTGAATGCCCTGAGACAGTCCATGTCAGATGCCGGTCTTCAAAGAACTCCTTTGAAAATTAGTTATATCTCACCATGCTTGATTCAGTTAGACATGATGTGAAAAATGGGGGAGCCCATGCTTGATAGTGGGGGATCGTTTATCGAAAAATGCATATGATTCAGCCCCATGTCAACAAAATGAGTAGCAGTCTGCTGGCCACATATTCCCACAGGCACACGTGCAATTCATCAAAGTTGTAAGGAAGCCAACAAAACCTTATAAATCTCAAGAGAACCTTATGATAAAAGCATTGTGCAGATGGTTGCGTAATGTTGGCATTCCATGTAACATCGAGGGGAAGATCTGTATCATAGACATTCTTATAATATTCCATTGTTAGAAAAAGCTGTGTGACCCATAGCTGTGTAACAGTGCATCTTTGAGTACCTGAATTGCACCCACACCAAATGCTGGCAGAGATGCTGTACTCAAGTAGGTTGAAAAATGAGTCACAAACTCAAAGATTCATTCCTTTAGTCTCATATTTATCTAAATGTCACACCTGTCCCCTGAACGGTTTGGAAATGCCACACTAGCAACAGAACATGTATCACAAAGACTCATAATAACCAGGATATTTGCTTCCAGTCCATGTCCAACACCTGACTTCCCTCAATCCCACCTCCTATTCTAACGTAGCAATTTAGAAAACATTAGCTTCACTTCCACTTTATGTATCACTTCCAGTTTCCATTTTATTTACTGATGGCCATGATTCATCTATACTCACGATAAATGAGCCAATGATGTACAATTTCAGAATGCAACTCAATAAAAGAGAAAGTTGCTGATCTCAATCAGGCTGATCAACAGACACTTTTATCTTCGCAGATAAATGGATAAGATGCTGATAAACAATATTGTTACATATGCACTCTTAAATGAGAATTCAAAACTTCAATCAAGCTGAACAAAGAAATAGAAGGGATCAATAAGACAATTTATGATCAAAAGCCACAAAAAGTTTCATTAACTAATCTCAAAATGCATAGGCAAGCACATGTAGTCTTGAAGCAAAAATTAAAAGCAATTTCAATGAATTAAAAAACACATTAAAACCCTCCTGATGGAATTGACTATAGAACTGCCTGGTACCTGCATAAACAGACATGAACATACATAAATGCATAAATGTGCATGGAGATTGTAACTACAACACAAACATTCACACATTATTACTGTAACATCCCAACAATTTAGTCTCATATTGAAGATTATGAAGGATCTTTAAGGGCTTATAAAGGGGGGCATTAAATAGGTGCTATGTCACACGGCCGTATGGTATCGGTACGACACCGGTACCGGTACCGGTACGGGGTTGGGTATGCCATAAATGTGCGTTGACCGTACCGGGTATGGTCTACACACCAGAGGTCATTTTTTACATTTTTTGGATACGGTCAACTTTGACCGAGTCCAAATGTGTCTTTTTTTTATTTTAACGATTTTTAGATTTTATCGTTTTAAACCATTATAACGTTAAAAAAATGAATGCTCGAAACCCTTAAAACATGTTTTTGTTTTAAGGGTTTCGTTCTCCTCTCATCGTGCGACGGCCGACGAGAGGCAGGGGCGGCAACCGGCGACGAAAGGCGAAGGCAGTTGAACGGCGACGGCAGGAGGTGAACGGCGGCGGTATATTTTTGTTTTTATCATGTTTTAGTTCATTTTCATCAGCTCTGCCCCTGCCTTCACCGCCAGCGACGACCGGTGACGGCAGACGACAGGGGAGATGATCTCACTTCTGTCGCTGGCGACGACAGACGGCAGGGGAGATGATTTTACATCTATCGCCAGCGTTTTGTTTTGTCCACGCTGTCAGACGTCGCTAGGGCGATGATCTTATAGGATTTGGGTCTTTTTGTCTTCAATGTTCTTGAACGTGATGATCTTGATAGGCGGACAACAAGATTTATGAATATGTTATTATGTTTGTAATTTTTGATAATATAATATGTCGAAATATGTTATTCTGTTTGAAATTTTTTGACATGTATACATGTGTGTGTACGGCCGTACCCCCGTACCTAAGTTTTTTAAAAATGGTCCGCACCAGCACCCGTACCTGCACCTGTACCCGTACCTATGTGACATAGAATAGATGGTTGTCCTGGTTCCTAGCCCTTTTGCGGGCTGGACCCGAAACTGCTAGGGAGTGGGTTGGGATCCATTAGACTATGGGTTCGAGCCCAGAAGTGGGTCGAGTTGTTACAGTGGTATCAAAGCTGGTTCAACAGTTGGACCTAGTGTCCCACACGAGTGGACGCGTGTGCCTTAAGGGGTGTGGATTGTAACACCCCAAAAATTTAGTCCTGTGTTGAAGATTGTGAGGCACCTTCAAAGGCTTATAAAAAGGGTTATTAAATAGATGGTTGTTCGGGTTCCTAACCTTTTTGGGTGTTGGAGCAAAAACTACTAGGAGGCGGGTTGAGATCCACTAAACTAGGGATCCGAGTCCAGAAGTGAGTCGGGTTGTTACAAGTACAATATTCACATAATGATGCAGGAACTAATTATGTTAGTAATAGAAAAGGAATATGTGAACTATATTTGGACATACAGTGCATCTTGGTACAAAAAAACATCAATATATGTGAAATTGTGAATGCCTTGCTTAATCAATGCAGAGAATCTTTTCAGATGCTGGTAAGGTTTATGAAGACTTCAGCTACATGGAATAATAGGATGTAAAGAAAATTACCTCAAGTGTGAAGAAAAACTTCACTCAACAACAAGAGAAAACAATTCAGCTACCTAAGTCACATAGGTATGGATATGGTTTGGGAACGGAGATATAGGAACGGATGTGGATATGGGGGTACGATAGGATACACATATGTATATGTACAAAATAACACAAAAAACTGAAAAAGTCAAAAGGAAAGCAACGCTTAAATAAACAATTGATATGAACAAAAAATATTACATGTTAATGAATAATAACTCTAAAAACAGAATGAAAGCTAAGTTGGAAAATTTTAAATCAAGCAAAATTAAGTGTTTTGGATCAGTTTCGATCTAAGAAGTACCCAAGTGTGTCCAAGTTCCCACTTTGGGTACGGGTATGGCGACATAGGTAGATGGACCTTATTGAAGTACCCACTTGACTTAGTCAACTACATGTATGCAATGAAACAAGGATAATAAGATGTAAAGAAAACTACCTCCAAGTACAAATCAATAGCAAGAAAAAAACTTCAAAGAAAAAAAAAATCATTCGCAAGTACAAAACGAAGAAAATGCTCTCAAAAGAAAGATAAGAAAAATTCAGAAAGGATACAGGCCATGTGTGCTTCAGAAGCACATCATTAAAAAAGAAAAGGGTTTTTGAAGTGCTAAGATAAAAGCATCAGGCCATGTGTGCTTCTTCCTATCTGCTTGGCCCCCACATACAACAATAGATGTTGCAAGCTACTAGGTGAGCCTCATGGCTACCGTGTCCACCCAAAACTATTATACACAGGAAACACAAAATCCTAAAATGCATTCTAAAAGGACAAAAAACAAAAAGGGAAAAAAAATACTGATAATTCAATGTAGTGTTAATATTGCAATCGCTGATGTAAAGGATACACTATGTTAAGCAATGTGTAGCAGGTATGACAACCATTCTAACATAAGAGAGCAGCAAAACAAAGATGTCGACCAACCTGTCTAGATTCATAGAGATAGAGGCACTCAAAAGGAATAGTAGATGTCTTGATGTGAAGAACATTTTCCCAGATATGCCTTAATTGGTCCCTGTAAAACGAACAATGAGAAAATAACATCGATTGGCTAGTTTTGGTATTACATCACGTACAAATTCAACCAGACACAGGAACCTAAGGATTATCATAAGTTCCACTGACAATCAAAAGGAACATAGAATTAGAAGTGAGTAACTATATGATTCATGAAGGGAGATAAAAGAACTAGAGATTAGTTGGTTGATATAAGGAATAACATATTAAAACTATAGCAGAATATAAGTCTCCTTATCAGATTAAAGGAAACAACATGATGCCAAAGACATTGACTCACCCGATGAAAGAAGCCAGATACTCATATGAACCCCTTGTTTTTCATGATGAAGAAGATTGATGAGCACTTGACCAATAATGAACATGTCAGACCATCGATGAGGTATGAATATGGCTGATATCCAATTACAATCTAAGCACAATGGAGCCGAGATTGGCTTCTCTTTCATAAGCCAACTAGACTACTAGTACATATCATTGTCACAAAAAGTCCTGCTTAGGTTTTATAGGCGAGGCCTTCCTCAGGTAGTAATTGAAACGTTTGTTTTTTCTCAGGATAATCTAAATATTTCAAAAAAGTTAAAAAATGAAAGCAGAATATAAAAAACTATGAAAATTCATGTTTTCTACTAGTTCTCTAATTCTCTTACAAAAACATTGATAAAACTTTTAAAATAATTGTTAGAAACTTAGAATGTTAAAAGAAACCTCAAAAAAATTAAATTATATTTAAAAACATTTTTTCTTTGAAAAAACATGAAAAATGTAAAAGAGCAATAAAAAACACAGTATCTTCCTTTTTTGCTTTTTTTCAAAATATTCTCATTTTTTCATGTTTTTCTTATTTTCCTTTATTTTAACATATTTTTAAGGAAAAAGAAGATATTTGTGACGGTGTTACATATATGATCCGCATATCATGCAAGCATTTCTAAGTACATGCGTAGACGATGTAATTCCTGTCATCTATGTGTCAATACAATTCCCGTCACTTATGCATCAATCCAGCTGTAGCCAGGATTCATTTTCGTCACTCCTTTCTGCTGCATCAACTTCCTTACTTGTGCCGCTTTAGTCCACTCGCCACAAGTAGCATAAATGTTAGAAAGCTGCACAAATGCAGCAGAGTTTGCAGAATCAAGTTGCAGAAGCTGATCTGCTGCTTTTCTTCCAAGAGATTCCTCTCCATAAGCTCTGCTTGCACTTAGTATTGATGTCCACATGCTAGCATCAGCTGGAAACATCATATTGTCAATAAAATCTACAGCCTCTTGAATGCAGCCTGCCCGTGCCAAGAGATCAATCATACAAGAACAGTGTTCAACCATTGGTAAGATACCATAATCATGTTTCATAGCATGAAAGAGTTGCCGCCCTTCCTCAACCAGCCCTCGGTGACTGCAGGCCGACAACACGGCAATGAAGGTAATGGAGCTTGGTCTGACTCCAACTCTCTTCATATCTTCAAAAACTTGAAGAGCTTCCTCTCCATAACCATTATGTGCATAACCCATCAGCATTGAGTTCCATATAACATCACTACACTTAGGCATTGAATCAAACAATCTCCGTGAATCTATGATAAGACCACATTTACAATATAAATGAATAAGTGCGCTGCCAACAGCCGGATCATGAATAAGTCCAGCAAGAAGAACGTGAGCGAAAAGTTGCTCACCCAGCGTGAGAGAAGACATATCAGCACACAAGCTAATCATGCTAGCATAACCAACTTCGTCCAACCTCAGGTTTAGCATCTGCATTTCATGGAACAGTTCCAGTGCTTCTATTACAAAACCGTTTTTGCTGTATCCCACAATCATTGAATTCCATGAAATCAAACTACGACAAGGAATAGATTCAAATACTTGCCTCGCTTGTTCTACTTTACCATAGTTGGAATATGCAGTAACCATGGTGTTCAGCAGAATGGTATCACGCACTTCAAGCTCATCAAAGAGCTTGCATGCACCTTCAAGGCATCCATTCTTTGCATACATATCAATCAGTGTGCTACAAAGGGCAACATCATGAAGAAATCCAACTTTATGAGCAAGATCGTGTAGTTGCTTACCAATGTTTGTGACAGTTGTTACTAAGCTCATGCATGCTGTCAAAGCAGCAGTTATGGTTGTTGCTTCTGCTTGAATCCCGGTTCTCATCATCTCGTTCAACAACTCAATAGCCTCTTTTCCCTGGCGATTGGTTGCATATCCAGAAATAATTGAATTCCAAGAACCCACATTTCTTCTGCTTTGACTGGCAAAAATTCGATACGCATCTTCTAACCTCCCACAATTTGCAAGACCTGTTATTATAGCCGATAGGCAGACCTCATCCTGGTCAATAATGGCATCAAAAATAAGAAACGCGCTATCGGCGTCTCCACATTTACTATACATATTGATCATGGAACTACCCAAAACACTGTCAATCATGAACCCACCCGTCACAATGTAAGTGTGTAGCTGTTTTCCTGCATCAAGCTTCTCCACATCAGCACAAGCACAGGCCATCGTAGCTAAGATGAAACCATCGATCGCCAACTGATGCAACTTCATTTGGTCAAACAGTCTTAGTGCTTCCCAAGGTTGTCCCTGGTGGACATATCCAGTCATCATCTTGTTCCACGAAGCCACATCTCGGCGTGGCATTGCATCGAAATATCTCCTCGCCTCTCCAATTCTGCCATATAAAACGCAACCGTGAACCATCGAATTCCAAGCGAACGTGTTCTTCACTGGCATCTCATCGAAGAGTTGTTGGGCAACCTCAAGATCACCCATCTTTGCATAAGCTGCAATGACCACATTCCACGAAAACTCGTTTTTGCACGGCATAGACGTGAACAGCTCCAACGAAGTTCTTGCCTTGCCCGAGTTAGCATAACCTTCAATCAAGCTATTCCAGGTGAAGGTGTTTCTTTCAATCGTTTCATCGAACACCTGATGAGCGTCGACGAGTCTGCCGCACTTCACGTACATCTGAAGGAGGCAATTAGCGATAAACAACGTCGACTCCAGGCCTACCTTCACGCAGTACAGATGGAGCTGTCTTCCTCGTGAAAGGCATTGTGGGTTTGTGCATGACCTTAACAAACGTGAGCACTCCTGCAAGTCCATTCACAATCCCTCCTCAGACCGTGATGTCCCAACATTCCTCAATTCAGGATCTTCTCAACAACGGAGGATTCCCATTTACTTCATTAAGGCTGGAACTGCTTGCTTGGTCTTCATTGAACGCCCTCCCAAATAATCAAACATGTTCTGGAACAGATATATTCTTCACTGTGGATGGATTATCCAGCATCCCAACATCAACAGCTTTACGTTACCGATGTTGTATCGTCCTTCTCGATGGAGTTTCAGTGTGCCTCTGAACTACGAAGCTTCCTGTCTATCAGTTCTCATCACTCGTATTAGTTTGCTGCCCTGCTCAACTTAAAAACAGGGGAGTAATTGCAAAAGTTAGAACCCGAGTTGGCAATTGTTGGTAAAAACATTTCCTCTATTTGGAAATTTTCAAAGTATATTAACTATTTTGTCTCTTTTAAACTTCTTTTTCTTTCATTTTAGCTTCTTTTTCTCCCATTCTTTACTCCTGTCATTTTCATTGTAATGTTTATTTTTCTCATTTTAACTTTCCTCTATCATTTTAACTTACATTTCTCTCATTTTAATTTTTCATCTTTATTTCTCTTTTTTATTTTATTTTTCTTCTCATTTAATTCTTTCTCTTTCAAATATCTCTCTTTTTCTCTACCTCTTTTATCTTTATTTCTTTCTATGTATTTTTATTTTTTATTTTCCTCTTTTAATTTTTCTCTACCTATTCTTGTTGTCTCATTGTATATCTCTCTTTTCATTTCTCTATCTAATTCTCTATTTTGATGGCTTGATTGTATATGTAGATGTATATTAGGATATGAGGATTTGAAGGAATCATTTTTCTATTTTTATTATTTTGAGGTTGAAACATGTCTAACCCGAAAAACATCCAAACACGTTTGATGTACATGTTAATTTGCATTGACATGTCATTTTTGAATTTCAAATTATAAATTCATCTTATACATAATTTCACACATTAAATTGGAAAACACTTTTTCATTTCAGGTTGATTTGAGTAAAGCCGAGCTTGACTAAACTTGATTTGAAGTTCAATGTTTTTCAGTTGACGCAAGTTTAAGCACCTCCTTCTCAGTTGGAACTCAAATCTTGCACCTTAGAGAGAGAGAGAGAGAGAGTATATTATATATATACTTTGGTTAAAGAAGTTGCTTTGGAACAATTAGGAGATTCTCTGGAAGAAATATGTATGTGTGTGGCGTGGGGGTCGCGCTGGTGGCTTATTAAATTCATGCATTATTAAATTTAAGCAGAAGGAAAATTTCAATTGATCAAGAATATAGATGCAGATGCTGTCCATAGGAATTAAGTGTCCCTATTAAGGGTCATTTACTAACGAGAACAGTATATAACCCTTTCAAACAGTTAATAAAGATAGTAAATGACGAAGAACAGTACTATTTAGAAGATGAATCAAAAGAATTAGAAATAATCATAGGCTAAGTGTCACTGAAACCAGAACAGAAGTAGGAGAAACCAGTTATAAAAATAACTGGTTTTTCATCAAAGCTATTATAGATAACAATATAAGAAAAATATTAATAGATACAGGTAAATTTTGGAGTAAATTTTGGTAAAGGAATAACTTTGGTAAATTTTTACAAATATTTTGCATTTTGTGTGCATTTTGCTTGTCTTTTTCATTTCAATGATGTTCTATACCTTTTTTTAGTTTCTTTTGTAATGGTATACAGTATTTGAATAATTTTGGTATGTATTCTCTTACCTGGTTTGTTAATCCTAAAAAGGACTGTAATTTTATCTTGGTATCTAAGTTTTCAAATTTTGCTATTTTCTATCCATACTTGAAGTCCATGTATTCAAGCGACTTCTAAGAGCGTATTGGAATCATGGTTGAAAGATGTCTAAGACAGAGTGTCTCGAGACTTTTCCATCATCTGTTTCACACCCGTCCAAGATGGGTCAGATAAAGTATGGAGCTCTGAAACTTGACCCACTTATTAAGATCCATTAAAAGAAAGCATGCCTCAAAACATTAATCAGTCTTGCGGTTGAAATTGAAATAGGGTTTTATACAATAGTTATTGATACTGAAGGTCACATATTAAAGTCTATCCGGTTCCAGCAGCGGTGCCCACGCTAGACCCGAAGTTGGTGCTATGTAAATAACTACTCGTCTCGTGTCTGCTGAAGTCGGATTCATTTGGAGCGTTTTTTTTTTTTTTAAACCTACCTTGGTTGTTAGAGTAAGCTTATTCAAGATTTTTAGAATTTAGATTCAGAAACTAAATTAATTTAGCTCTTTTATTTCTAATAATGATTAAAATGTTAATAATCAAAATTAAACTGTAGATTTGTAAACTTTGTTTCTTAAAATGCATGAATCTTAAGTTACAACCCCCATGCTCTAACTTAAGTCATAAATTTAAGGCATAATAGTGAACTTATGGTCTCTTTGGCAAATGGAATACTTTACAACTGTTTCATAAATCTGTCCTAAAAATTAGGCAGGTCTATAGAACATTTTTTAAAGTGTTCCACGAATCTACCCTAATTTTTGGGTCTGTTTTGTGAAAGACTCTTCAGATCCATGGTTCGTTAGAACCATGCGTAGATTTATGTCGGATCCCTTGTTCAATCGGGATCTCGGGATTAATATATTGGGCAATCTAATCTCCCTTGGATATTGAATTTTGAGTTCAGGCATGTCTATGAATCTAGTCTTTCATGGTGAGTCACTTAGCCCTGCATTAAGGTGGTGCTTAGTGCATTCTTCCCTTCCCCATATAGTGGAAAGAAAAAAATAGATTCATAGACGCCACAATTCTCCATCCATTTTTACTTACAGCTTGTTAGAGTGACAATAAACAAATGTGACATAATTGTCTCATGCATGTTCTTTTCACCTCCAAACACGTCCTAAAAGTAGGGTTCGAATGGATTGAATCTCATATTAATTTATCATCTTTTGTTGTCGTATTTTATTTAATTTCAATCCAACTTTTGTGTTTGATAGCCTTGGATCTGAGGTCTGAGTCTACCTCAAGATCCACAAGGATCTTTAAACTATAGATATGTGATCCAAACCCTCATATTTGATAGCCTTGTACAGTGACTTTCATAAGTTAATGAAGAGCTAAGATCCATGGTACTATATGATCCATTCCTTACTTAATTAGCTGCCTATTTCACCTACCATGCATTAGAAATTAGCCTTACGTATCAAATCAGTAGCAGAGCTACTGTGTGACTGGCGTGGACCCTGAAATCTTATATTGTGATTAAGCTGGACGTAGGTTCAGTCGCATGCGGTGCCCACACTAGACCTGAGTCAGTGCCCTGCAATCACTCATTCTCTTAAGCGAGAAATCAGTTAGTGCCCCTCAGTCAAAATTTTCTGGCTCCGCCATTGTAATAAGCACATCATAAATGTATTTCGAGGACTCGATTTAAGAGACCCTAAACCCTAGACCCAAAACATGAACTGCACGGGGAAACGACTGACTAGGTGTACCGACTTTTAATGACAGATAAATACGCGCAAGCATCCCCGTGCACAACCTTCTTATTGTGAACCCTGGCCCGCCCATTAAATCCAAAAAACTTAAGTTCTTCATGCTGGTCCATGTTGGTCCCATGTTTGACAATTTCTACCAACTTGATTCCCCTCTTGCGGATTCACGTAGTGAGGTTGTCTCCCTCATTCAAAGTCTCCATCAACAAAGAAACTTTGTCTTTTCCCGTCTCTTTCAATATTAAGCAGCACCATCAGTTTCTTTTGTCTTCTTCCCCAATTTTTATGAGTCACCAGAATGAATCTGGATACCATAAGGGTGGAGTCAAGGTAGGGCCTGCATGAGCCCCACTCCACCTCATTTAAAAAAAAAAAAATTGGTTTTTTTTTAAACAAAATTTTGAAAAATGATATTTTGACTCCCTCATGAAAAATTTGTGGCTCTGCCCGTGGATATCATGTTTGTGGTCGAGAAAATGACAACTAAATGAATCTAGAACAAGTCACATCTTGCATGTGTAAGCTAAGGGGTCGATAATTATAATTAGATTTTGGGCTTCATTTTTTTTATTACATGAAAACCTACTGGATTACATAAAACCCCAAGACTAGTACCCATGACGAAATATTAATACATGTTATGGTTCGTGTGAAAGGACCAAAGCTCATTAGAGTTCAAATTGTGACTGCCCGTCAAACATTAGAAGATCTCTATTTATTGTGCGAACTCCCTTACGGGGAAATCTTTGAGGTGAGAATCTCTCTCTTCTCTAATATATGGGAGTTCAACCAATACTAGGTTGTTAACCTGCTCCATCAGCTATCCTCATGGGCAGAGCCAAGGCAGGGCAGGCTTGGGCCTTGGCCCCATCTCAAATTTTTTTAATTTTTATGTAAATTTAAAAAAATTTCCCTTGTTGTATATAAAAATTTAAAAAAAAAAAAGATATGTCAGCCTTAATCAAAATTTAGAAATTTTAATTCAGCTCTCTCATGAAAAATTTCTAACTTCGGCCCTGACTATGTTGAACCCCAATGATCAGTTCAAAGCCACATAACTGCCCATACCAGCTCACAAAATTTACATTTATTTTCATATACAAACTTCATTACTTTTTAGTTTTTTGACATATGTGTGCTCTTTAAAGTTTAAAATTTAAATTTAAAAGTGTCTCTTAACCAGAAATTTCTAACTCCACCACTGCACAGGACACACCAAACTTTTAAGTAGTTTTAGATTATGCACTTGAAATAACTGGTTTTGTAAAAGCCAGTTTTTTTAGAAAATTCACCTTTAGTTAATTATGAAAAATTGATTTGTGTTTGGGTAATACAACCACAACACATTCTGTTGTAAATAACTTGGTCACTCTTTAGTTTTTGCCAAAAATCATCCTTGGTAACATCTGAACGCACCTGAAATGACATTTTAGAAGCAAAATATTTTTTTTTTACCTCTAAAGGTTGATTTTGAGGTGCCATCCAAGCACAAGGTCATTTCACATTAGTGAGTTTTTCCAAAGTTTAGTTTAGGTTCATTCTTGGTAAGTGATGTAGAATATATATATATATATATATATATATATATATATATATATATATATATATATATATATATATATATATATATATATATATATATAGAGAGAGAGAGAGAGAGAGAGAGAGAGAGAGAGAGAGATGCTTTTGTTCAAGTACCAGCTGAACCGAACCAGTTGGCTGGGCCAGGCAACTGCTGGAGTTGGCTTGACCAAGACTGGCCGTCAATAAGCCTAGTCTATTCTGTTTTAGAAGTCCGGTCTTCTTCGAGTCTTCCCATGCCCTTTTGTTTCTCCACTATAAAATCAACTGCGAACTTCTTTTTTCCCTTAGAAAAGGAAAAAAATCCTGGTTGCTTTAGCTTTAACGGTAAGGATATGCATTGCAGGTAGGGCTGACTTGATCTCGCTCGTAAAAACTTGACTTGACCTTGACTCAAGTTAGAATTTAAATTTATGCTTGAAATGTTAACTGACTCAAGTTCGAGTTGTAAGAACTAGCTTGCCTTGTTTACACTCGACTCACTCGGCCCTATAGATGTATCATGAATGAGTGTTGTTCTGTTGCTAGGTTTTTTTTAGGAGATATTTGGATGCAAAATATATGTGTCTTTTCTTTGTGTTGCCTATTAGATGGTCCTTTATAGTTGAATTGATTAAAAGAAATCAGTTAAACGAGTTATACGAAACAAGACATGTTAACATAAATGAGTTAAGCGAGTTGAGCTCAAGCTCGATGCTGTATCATGGAGTCAAGCTTGAGCTGAAGCCTATTTTATGGAGCTGGACTCAAGTTCGAGCCAAACTTGAACTCGAGCTTTTTGAGTCGAGTCGAGCTCAAGTTGTCCCAAATCAAGCTTGACTCAGCTTGTCTTGCAGCCCTAAATATTCCAAGTATTGAACTCTAGACATCTTCCAATTTAAATGCTTCAAGTTCCTTGGAAAATTTAAATGCTTCAAGTTCATTGAACTCTAGACGGAGCGTGGACGGAAGGAGAAAGATAGTGAAGAGAGAAAAAAATAAAGGAAAGTGACTGGCTTCGTTACTTGAAAGAAAAAAATGACAAGCTTTGTTACTCGAGCTAACGAGCCGAGTTGTGTTAATCGAGTTTCGTTAAACAAACTCAAACTCGACTCAATAAATAAACGAGCTTGAGCTGCAACTCGTTCTCGACTCATTGAGTAGAGAAGTTGGCTCGAACTCGAGTTCGAGCCGAGCTTTAACGAGCAGAGTTCGAGTTACAAGGGTCGTTGTTCCCTTAGCTGCAGCGGCAAAGCCAGGGAAGGAAAGCCTGGGAAGCAAATTTCCATGGCATGATAGAGACAAAGATACTTTGCAGGATCAATTATTTGGGATATCTTCCTTCTCGATAAATTATCTCTAGGTTTTCATTTTGTTGATGTCATAAATTTTTCATTTTCTTTGGGACCATGTAAACCGCGTGTACAATTTGTACACTAACAAAGTTTTCAATCTATCTATCTTTTTCGTTTTTCGTCCTTCTAGAATATGTACGTAAAACTGCTATGGATTTTGTTATCATATCGAAGCCAATACAAAGAAAGACATGTTTTGACTTTAGTTTAATTTTTTAATAATAAAAAATGTGAACGGCTTTTATAGGAAGCAAACTTTGATAGTAGAGAAAATTAATTTTTTTTTTTTACAAAAGCAACTTAAATTAAAACATAATTTACATTGAATTTCTGCTTATGAACAGGTTAGGATGTTCACGTTTTGTTTATAATATTTTTTAACACAAAATTAAACGGTCTGGGTTTTATCTCTTATGTTAATAGTCTGGTATTTACCAATTACTCATACATATATATATGACTAAATTGAAATAAACCAGTTACCAAATGGCTAAATATTTAACATCCGTCACTAAAAACACCGTGAAACTGTCACTAAAAACATCACAAACCTTTGCAACCTTTTAAACGACTGCTAATGTCCAGCAGCTGAAGATTTTTAGCATCAGATTTTAAAAACTTAACCATCTGGTAATATTCGGCAGCCTGTTGATTTCAATTTAACCATCTGCTGTTACATTTGCTTATTTTTAGTCTTGAACAATATATTAAATAAAAGACAATGTTAATGTGCATATAATAATGCAATTTCGTAATTATATAAAAAACAATATTTTTCACTGAAAGATCTGTAAGCACATCAAATCTTGTGCTTATGATTTTTAGCAAAATATCAACTTCTACTTTTCATTCTGCTGATTAAGTTTTTGAAATGAAGCTCATAGTAATTTCTATATGCAGAAAAAATGCTTCAAATTTTTTTTGAAGTGAAGAAAAAAACACAGGAAAACCTCCTTGCTTTGGTGAAAGGTGAACCTAGAAAATTGTCCTATGAAATTATGAAAACGCCCTTTATAAAAGGTAGAAACATGTCTTCTTATGTTAGCCACATAGCAAGGAAAACCTCCCTGCTTTTCATGTTCCCGTTACCAACACGGTCTCTCCTTTTTCAAGCATTTTCCCTCAAAAAAATATCGAATTTAGCTAGGAAAGTTAGAATTTACTTTTTCTAAAAAAACAACCAAATATTTTTTGAAAAACCATATCTAATTTACCACTTAAGCGGTAGAACATGAGGCCCTGTGTCACACAGGGCCTGAATACTCAACCCGGTGTACATAAAGCGAGTACTTGGGATCATAGTCACAAATAATGTTTTTGAGTTTAAACAGTGACTTTTATTTTGGGTATAATATGGTGAGTTTGAAAAAAAAAGTAAAAAAATATTAATAAAATTTTATAAATTAAAAAAAAAAACCAAAAAAAATAAAATAAATGAGAAACTAAAAAAACAAACATCACAAGATAAGTAGATTTGCAACAAATAAAAAATAAAAAAAATGTTTGGCATTAAAAAAACAGAAAAAAATGAAAAAAAAATCATTTTTTATCGTTTTAAAAAACATGTATTTTTAGTTTTAAACTGCCATGTAATTTATCTCGTTTTTTAACGTTTTTCGCAGAAAATGCGTTTTATGTGACTATTACTGGCTACCACGGGAACTGGTGTTTCACAAAAAAAGCAATGTTTTGAAATTTCACTTTTGTCTCTTCTAGGTTATCATGTATTTTTTCTCATTTCTGGCTATAACCAGCAATGGGCTCAAAAAGTAAGAGCTTCATTCTTCACTGCGTGTTTGCAAACATGGATTTTACTAGCATGATATAAACAAGTTGCACCTGTACCAATATCTTGGACGCAAAGTCAGTGCTCTCCTTGACTATCTCTTCTTCCAATTAGCAAGACAAAATTTGGCACAGTCAGACAAAAAAAATGTTTTAAAAAGTTGATGTTTGTTACGCATTTGTGTGACTTTTTCACGGAGTAAAGGTTATCCTGCGTTTCAAACACGCTCTTAGTCTTCAACTTCAAGGTTGTGAACAGTTGGAAGTCAAATTTTTCGAAAAGCAAATGCGAATTCAGGTTTATTTTCTAGTTAGGCAAATCCCAATGGCTTAAGCCAAAACCGGGAGCCGAAGTCTTCGACTTTGAAAATTTTAAGTGGAACTTACATGAAAAGTAAAACTTACTGAGTTTACTTTTTAGAAAATTTTAAGTTTGACACTTATGTCGAAAGTAAAACTTAAATTTTAAAGGTAAAAGAAAGTACCAATATGCAAGTTGAATGATCCGAGTCTTAATTTAAAAAAAAAGTAAGAACTTCAACTCTTTTGTTGGATGGATGGTAAAATGAAATGCTGTTTATACTCAAGCCACAAATTTTACTCGGTTTTGAACAAAATATGTGAAATTGCAATATCAAACTCAACATGGTTCATTAATGAATTCTAATTTTATTCTCGAATTTGAATTGTCTGCTTTGAGTAAATCGAAGATTAAATCAACTTCGGATCATTATCAAATCCAAACTCAATCGATTTCATTAATGAATTCTAACTTTATTCTCGAATTTGAATTATCTGCTTTGAGTAAGATCGAGTTAGGATCATTATCAAATTCAAATGAATCTGGTTTTGGTAAATTCATGGCCAGGTAAAATTTCTTTTGCGTTAATGGAAAGAGGCGAAGAAATCGAGGGAGAGGGAGAGAGAGCGTGAGTGGAGAAGCGACTTCAATTTCCACCGCAGAAACGGAAAAATTGCCGCTGTGAATCAAAGGTGGGGATGACGTGCTCCCCTCGTCCTCTACATCTGTCGTCACCATCGTCCAAAATTCTTCTCCTCCACTCCCCTTTCACCCTCCGTATTTATTTCCGAACTCCCCACGTAATCAGATAAGAACACTCGCTCTCTCTCTCTCGCTACAGACGATCATCATGCTGGAATTCCATCAGAATTCCGGCAATATCCGTCGGGAACATGGGCCGAAAATTGGTAACTCCGGGAACTGCAGACTCTCCTCGAGCTCGGCGTCGTCCGGCATCCTCCTCGCCCCCACCTGCCACCAGCACGACGACCCACCAAGTCCCCCCTCCCCACCCCTGTGGTCGAACACCTCTCATCCGCTTCTGCCTACTAACGCTCGCTCTCAGGCCATCGCAAGGGGGCGATGGGAGCTCATGGAGATGCTGAAGGACGTTCCGGAGTCAGCCTACGAGCTCTCCCTCAAAGATCTCGTCGAACGCGTTGCAGTCAAGGAGAAAGAGGAGCCAAAAGAGGAGGAAGGTCAAAATAGAGGTCTGAGAAAGAAGAAGAAGAAGAGCAAGAAGGGAAACGGTGGTGGGTGGGAACAGAACTACGGCAACGGGGGTCTCTTGCTGAAGATGTTCGTGCCAAGCTCTTATCTGGCTTCAAAGCCGGCCGCTGGATCGGGGAGGGTGTCGCCGAGGCCTCTGTTCATGGTGGAGGGGAAGGAATGTGGGGGCGGAAGCGGCGGGGACAATTGGGAGTGGTGGAGGAAGGGTTTTATGGTCGTGGGTTTTGGGAGAAATAGTAGGAGTAGCAGCTCCGGCAGTAGTAATAGTAACAGAAGTGGCGGCAGTTCTTCTTCAAGTTCAAGGTACTTGATGGTTGCCGTTCTCTGGTTGTTTGTTTGTTCCTTCTTACTTGCTTGTTCTTTGTAATGGTTTTTGGTTGATCGGTATGTTCTGAGAAACAATTGGCTTACTTTCTAGATGGAAATGGTTAATTCTGATTCTTTTGTCATGATCTCTCTCTCTCTGTCCCCTGTTTTGTAACTTTTTGTACTGTCAATTTGCCCTGTCGGTGGTATTTATTTAACTGTGTTCTCATGACGGTTTGTTTAGTTCAAGGGAAAAGAAATTGCTGTCCTTTGGAGATGTCTCATACTGTCATTACTCCTATTTATGTGTTCATTAGTTTTATGGTTTTGTGGAGAAGAGGGAAGTGATTCCAGGACTTCAACCTTTCTTATGAGACAAGATAGGTGCTTTTTGTTTCGGTTTGTTGTTCACTTTTGTCGGGTTCTTTATTCTGTTCATCGTTTTTGTTATGAGCTAGAGGTTGCGTGTTTTCTCTTTCTATCTTTTGATGGGTTATGGATGATTTTAGATGGTTCTTGAACTTTTTGTGTTATTTTTCTCCTCCTTATTCCTTGGAGATTTAGGCGTTCAGTTCCAGAAATTTCTCTGATTCTGAATAAAGGATCGAAGTTCTTAAAATTTTCTTTTTCTGGATTTCAAAGTTCTAGGTAAGGCATCGTTTCTTTGCCTTTTCCAGATACCCATCATCGTTCTCTTAGGTAGAAAAGTCAGAAGGCGTCGAGCGTTGGATAAAGACTTCTTTTGTTCCACTTCATTGTTCTCCCTCTGTCTGTCTCTCTCGATTACCCATCTCGTCGGCTCCCTCTCTGTCTCTGGCTCTCTCTCTCTCTCTCTCTCTCTCTCTCTCGTTTTACTGTTTCTTTCATTTCTCCATTTTAGATCTTTTCTTTCACATGTTTTAGAAATGTACCGTCATTCTACTGAAGTTGAATGATGCCCTGCATTGACAGAATCCCGTCCCTTGCTTGTTGCTGCTTGTCCTTACCCTGACATAGAATTAGAAATTACATTTTGGGCTCTGTCTGATCCTTTAAGCAAAATGCAGGTATTCAGATTGTCTATTAACTGGATGTTGGTCTTTCCTACGCCCCAGCAGACGCAAATCCAGCAGAGATTGAGGCGCTGAAGGGTCTTCTTTTCTTTTTCGTTCTTCTCGTGAATGATACAGTTTGGTAAGATAATTTGCCATTAGTCTACTTATATACATAAAACGTCCTCACTTTTCCTCTCTTTGTACAGCAAAAACTGTAACATATAAGAAATGAAAGAGCTGAGTTTTTAAGTTCCCGGAGAGGCTTCCCTTTTTTTTGTTTTTTCTTGTCATTTGTTTCAACTGATGACATGGGTTGCAACCTTTATGTACCTCTTTACATTTCAATCATATATGACTTTCTTTGTGTATCAAATTCCGGGTGATGCTTTATCACATATTTATATTTAAGTTACTGGGACTTAACATGATCTGTTAATAAGCTGGGAGACCCTTGATCTTTCTTGTTTCCAGTTTACTTATGCTGTAGAACCAAATGGGTTGGCATAGTGGGATGCTATCATAGTTCGGTTTACATGTGCTGCTTTTTTCTGCCTAATCTGAAGCTGTAAACGTAAAAGCCAGAGGTCTGTAAGCCATCCAAAGAATCTAACCTCTAAAGAGGGTTCAGGCCTGGTTTTCCTTCAACTTGCCGGAAGAGGAAAAAGAAACTGCGTTGCATGTTTCTTCTTCCTTTTCCCCTCTACTTTTCGCCTATTCTGGGCAGCTTGACGCCCAAGTCAAGAAAAGAGTTGTTTTAAATCCTTTTCCCCTCTACTTTTACCTTTCTTCTTTCTTTTTCTTTTGTTGTTTCCCTCTTTCCTACTTGTTCTTCTTTTGCTTCTCTTTCTTCTTTCCTCTTGTCTTTCTTTCTTTCATTTACTGTTTCTTCCTTGTCTAGGCCCTGCTTAGGTGCTCATCTAAGATCCATCTGGTGTCTCTGAATGTTTATCGCCTAGGCCTGCCTACCACTTTTGGCTTCTAAGCTTCAATCTGGAGGAGTCATTTCACCACATAGCAATAAGAAATACTCACAGTTCTATAACTGAGAGATGGCAGATTCAACTCCAAAACAACCATTTCTTTGAAAATGATTAAAGACTAACATTTATCTTCTGCTCTCTAGAGCTTCCTTTAGCTTAATTCTTTTTAGCTAGTGAAAAAGGAAACCCTTTCATCAGACTCTGCATTACTGTCTTCAGTGGGTAAAATCTTTGAAGCATCCTCACCTGATAATGGTTACTCTGAGTTCTGAATTGATAGCAAGAGTCACTTAACTGTTGGCTTCAGAACTCTTCTTGCCCATTCTTGTCGGTTTAGAGAATTTGAAGAGCCTAAAACTAGCAGAATTGTGAAAGAACTCTCCCTAATAAATGGCATTTTATTTTAAGCCCTTTCAAACTTGCTTCTTTGGCAGACCTTTGGTTCAGTAATGCATACAATGACGAGGATGTCTCTCGGGGGTGTTTGAAGGCCTTGAATTTTGATTTTAGAATTTTGATTTTATAAAAAAAGTCCACCTCCAAATGGAATTAGAATGAAAGTTCCAGTTCTAATTTTCCTTTGTGTTAGTCTGAAATTTTGATTCTAGCATTGAAATGTACGTGTAAAATTTTCAAATTGATGAACTAAAAATTTTTAAAATTCTAAAATCATAATTCTACCCCAGAGAAGATTCACGATTCTGGAATTTTTGATTCAAGAACGATCTTACAATTCAAGAATCAAAATTCTTTGTTTGATAACACAATTCCCATTTCATATAAATTGAGAATCTTAATTAGAATTCCACAATTCATCCTTCATCAAACACCCCCTCCATTAGTGGCTTAGCAATTTTTGAAGAAAAGAAATTTATACTACGGAAATATCATGTCATTCTTTTGAAGAAGAGAATGGCACGTCCTTTTCATTTTGTAGATCAATTACCGGCTAATTTACAAGTTTGTTTCTGCGGCGGGAATTCAAGCAGGCGCCGCGAATAAGTCTGATCTGGTTCGAGGCCTTTTGTCATCTTCTATTGACGTCATCTTCGATTCTGACCTGACCTCTAATGTATTTAGCTGTTCGCAACTTGTCTCTATTTGCGACCATAAATCTCAAGGATACGATCGGAGATTGCGGCCGGCCAAGTGTGAAAGCGTTGGCACATGGTTTGAATTAGGTCCCTGGTCCTTGTCTGAAGTGGGTCCTCTCCGATCGTGTTTGATCTCAGGAGTCCCCACCATGACTTGTGATCCAGAGGCAAAGTCATGTGTGTAGGCTTCATTTTTCTTGATTTCTTTGGATAGCGTGGCCCTTGTCTTCTCTTATCACGTGTAAAGGAGGTGTGTGGTCGTTGAAATACTTAAAGGGCCTTCTTCATTTTCATTTCTTATGGGCAACTGACGAATCCATCCCTTTTTTTTATAACCCATTACCAAAATTCATCCCCTAGAACAATTCCACCATCTTCGTTGCATTTAAAATTCTTTTTGCTAACAAACGCGTCTAAAGATCACTTTGAAATCTTAGGTGAGAGGTGGAACTTGCGAATGGTTTTATTAGTAGGACTGCCCACATTTTTATAAATTTGCCGACATTCTAGAAAATATAGTAAGGGACATAGCATTGCTGGTTAGGTTTGCAAGTTGATGAGCAGGGGTAGAGCTAGGAATAAAAACTTACATGTAAATTTAAAAAAAAAATCATTTATCCTATACAAAATTGTGAAAATTTATATTTCGGCCATGTTAAAAGTTTGAAACTATAATTCTACCCTCCTTATGAAAAATTTGTCTCTGCTTCCTATCGACTCATTAGTTTGATTCCTGTGGGTGCTATGTTCTTGGGTTAATAAGGTAGACGTTGTACTAAGTTGAAGGCATTAACCCCAATGGGCATAACATAACTGCCAATAAAAGTATTGGCAAGTTTGATGGTTAGTTGGATTTAATTGGGTGTCATGCTCCTAAGTCAAGGAGATGAGATGAGATGTGGAATGAAGTTGAAGGTACATTGTCCTCACTCAGGAGATGAGATGTGGAATGAAGTTGAAGGTACATTGTTCTCACTCCAAACCCATACATCATGGTTGGCAAACTCGGTGATCTAGCTCAGGAATCGCTTGAGAAATCGTCCAGCATCCTGACCTCTTGAGAAGCCATCAAGCAGAGAGAGAGAGAGAGAGAGAGAGAGAGAGAGAGAGAGAGAGAGAGAGAGAGAGAGAGAGAGAGAGAGATAACAGCTAAAAGGAGACCAAACCCGGATAAGAGGAAAAAAGAGGGTGAGAAGGATGAGAGATGCATGAGAAACTCTATCTTCTCCCGTGAAAATAGAATTCATAATAATGGCTTCCTTTGAAAAACAAGTTTATTATGATGTTTAACAACAACCAAAAGAAGAAATTTTTTCAAATTTCAACCTTTGAAAACCACAAAAACAACAGTAAAAGCATTTTATCATAACTCTAGCTTAAGAGACCTGACTTGAACGAGTATGGAGGCAATTCATTGACTCAGTGACCCAAGTTGGCAGTCGATCCAAGCTGACTCACCGGTTGCCAACTATGCTTGACACAAACTTCAATCTTGCTGGGAGATGCAGCTCTCGTTAGGCCACTAAGATATTCCTCTCACTCAGAAAAAGGCATTCTAGAAAATCTACCATGGTACTTTCACATCTTTGTCATTGTAAGGACTTGACTCACCATCGGGCTCAGCCTCCTAGTATGGCAAACGCCAACCCACTCCCTAACAATTTTGGTTTTAGCTTGAAGAACAACCAACCATTTAACAACTCCCTTTATAAGCCCCTGAAGATCTCTCACAATCGTCGATACGAGACTAAACTTTACTATAATACAAACCCTTAAGGCAACCCTAAGTCCGAGTGTCGAACGGTGTTCTGATACCACTATAACAACCCAACCCACTTCCATGCTCGGTTTCATGGTCTGGTAGATCATAACCTGCCTTCTAACAATTTCATGTTCAACTTAAAAAAGACTAAGAATCAGGACAACAAATCATTTAACAACTTCTTTTATGAGCCTTTGAAGATTTCTTATAGTCTTCGATATGAGACCAAACTTTTGGAGTATTACAATTCACATCTCTTAAAGCACATGCATCCATCCTAGGTCTGAGTGCATGAAGGTGTGGTAGAAGCTATTGGGCTATAAGCTCTAAGTACTGAGAGGAAGCGGCCAGAATTAGTTGCCTATGGAAAGGAAGGGATGGGTTGCAGGTTGGAGCTGAAGGACAAGATTGGAGGTTTGGAGACTATGGTAGTTATGATGAGACACATGAAAGCATTGAGGGAGAGAGAAAACAAAACTGTCAGTGTTTTAATTTGTTTATCAGCAACTATTGGCTGAAGAAAGTGATTGGGCATCAAGGAAAGAGAAGAGATAGGTTTCATTTTCTTAGACCATGGACTACGAATGTTGGAAACGGGAAGTGCAGGATTGCTTGATGGTAAGGACATTGCTGAAACTAAAGGAAGTTAAGAGGAGTCTTAGTAAGTAAAACAAAACTTCATTTGGCAACATAAGTGAAAAACTGAGATGGACGGAGGGAGGGGCCTGCCCATGGCCCCACCCCAGCTAATTGAAAAAAAAAATACATTAAAAAAATTAAAAGTTTTTAGTTGTACAATGCATTTTTTGGATTTGGATTTAGTTTGATCCTACCTGGATAAGTTTGTTGGATCGTTTGGCCCGCCCCGAAACAAAATCACCGCTCCGCCACTGGTTGGATGAAATTCAAAAGGAAAGGAGGGTAGAAATGGAAAAGAAACCTAAGAGGAGGCAGCGGTTAAAAAGGTATTGGAGGAGGTCCTGTTAATGGAAGAGGTTGTACGGAAAAGTAAGGCCAAAATGAGGTGGCTTAGGGAGGGATATAGGATCACAAGAACTTTTGAGATGGTGGTGAACAACAGAAGGAATAAAAATCTCATGGATCGATCAGCTAGAAGTAGATGGAAGGTGTATGAAGGGAATGAGGAGAGCCTTGGAGCAGTTCCAAGTGAATAGTTCCCTGGGGAGGAGGTTAATGAAGTTGATATAAATGATTTGTGTTTTACAGGACTTGAGCTGATAAAGGTAGAAAATGGAGCACAAGAACTTTCGAGATGGTGGTGAACAACAGAAGAAATAAAAATCTCATGGATCGATCAGCTAGAAGTAGATGGAAGGTGTATGAAGGGAATGAGGAGAGCCTTAGAGCAGCTCCAAGTGAATAGTTCCCTGGGGAGGAGGTTAATGAAGTTGATATAAATGATTTGTGTTTTACAGGACTTGAGCTGATAAAGGTAGAAAATGGAGAGCATCTGAAGGAGGTATCTAAGGAAGAAGTACTGGAGGCTGTGATGAATTTGGATGCCAACAGTTCACCAGGTCCATATGAATTGTGAATGTCTTCTTCTGAGAAGCACGGGGCATTGCAGGTGAAGATGTATCTAAAGCAGCAATGCCATTTCTGCACTGCCATAATGAAATAAACATTATGCTGATTGCAAAATCAATAGGTGTACACAAGAATTGAGGGTTACTACCCAATATCCTTATGCAATTCAGTTTATAGAATCTTCTCTAAAATTTTGGTAAAAAGGATGGAAATACTCAGTAGGGTGGTGCGGCGAAGCCAAGGAGTGTTCCTAAAGGAGAGAATTATGATTGGGTATCCTGGTGCTTCTTGGAGCAAGGAATGTTAGGATAGGGGTTTAGTATAAGTTGGGTGGTGTTAGTCATGTTGTGCATAAAGTTGTGTGATGTCAATAGACAAAGTTTTTAATAATTGAAGGGTTTTAAGACAATGAACCTAGTGTTGTGGACCGACTATGTCTGGCCTATCCAAGCCATGGGATGCTACTTGGCTAATTTGGGCATTGCTCGGAAAGCAAGTGTGATCTAATAGGACATTGAGTCAAGTAGAAAGCAATACACTTGGAATGTGCAGTGCAATGGTGCAAAGATGGAGTGTATAAGTGCACCATGGTCGTCAGTCCCTTCGAAAGGCCGTCGATAAGTTTCCCACGCATAGCATTTGGTTATGCATGGGAGTGCACGTGGGTAAGGGCTAATTCTCTCGGTGAATGCATATGCTACGTCTACAACATTGTAGAGTCACGCGGGGGCGAGCAAGTGAAAGCTCGTCGTCGAGTAGGGCGATAGTCAACCACCTTGCTTAATGACATATAGTCGGTAACTAACTTTGGCAGTAGACTTCCTTTAAAGTGAAGTCTTCTCCACCCAAATTTTGTATAGAAGTAGATAAGTACTTGGAGGAATGACAAGGTTCTGACAACTTTTAAGGGAAGTCTTCTCCACCCAAATTTCGTATGGAAGTAGATAAGTACTTAGAGGAATGACAAGGTTCTGACAAGGCCTCATAGCCACGGTTTGCCGATGGCCTATTGTGGGATAATATTGAGTGATGGTTTGCCAAGTGCCTAACATTCCTCGTCTAGTACATAGTCCCAAAATTTTGATGAATGCTTCCACTACATCAAGATTGCGCAAAGGCAAACTAAAGACTTGTGGAAACCCTCGGCATCGCACGGGCCAAATAAGACTTGAAAAAGTCAACACATGACAAAGTGGTATCAGAGTAGAACGATATATTAGAAAGAACTTAAATGATTAAAAGATACAAAGATACAATCAACAAGTTGTTTTGAAAAACGTTGGCTTGTTGGTGCCCTGTAGTTTTGGTATGTTTGTCAGATGCTAGTTTAATTAACCTCAATGGTTTTGGCCACAGGGAGATCACATGTTCTAAAGATGATATCTGGGTGTGAGGAGTAAAAGACCAAAGATAAGCCGCTTGCTAAGGCAGATAGGGTGAGAGGCCCAACGTGAAAAATGATTGTCCAAAGGGGTAAAGACCCTTACATTGCTCGAAGAAGCGAACATGTTGAGTACTAGTTGGTAACACATCATGAACATTTGATAGTTAGTGGATGTCATATATGTTTTGGACTTTACTAACTAAAGTGCTAAAAGTGACAAAAAAGTGAGAAGAACTGAAGTTGGGCTAGAGGCGATACATTAGATAAGACAGGTAGCCCAGACGTGGTGGGTGCGTCAATCAAATGAATGTTGGCTCAATTGAAGGAAATGTGGGCATTGTTGCAAAGTTCTCTTGCCTAGAGTAGGTCGCCGAGGATATTAACGATTTGGTGGTGGGAAAATGTTGCAGAACAACTATGTCTGGTTCGACCAAGTCAGCAGTGTGGAATACTGCTTGACTAGCTTGGGCATTGCTTAGGAAGCAAGTGAGATCCAATCGAATACCGAGTCAAGCAGAAAACAATGAACTTGGAATGTGCAGCGCGGTGGTGTAAAGATGAAGCATATAAGTGTATCATGGTCGTCAGTCCCTTCGAAATGTGAAAGTCTGTTAAAGGAAGACATAACTTTGAAGATATAAGAGTATAGTTTTGAAGGTTTTATTTGCTTCATGAACATTAAAAAAAATAACCCATGAGTGGAACGTTGCTCGAATAGCTTAACTGGTCCAAATACTCTTTTAACTTGTGATTGTTTCACTGCAGATTTCAGATCACGAAAATATGAACATCTCATATTCATATTCAAGATCGCGTTACCTCATCCGATTTAAATGCATGGTTTTTAACCTACTTTGATGGACCTCCCATAACCGCAGCCTTGGATCGAAGCAAACGCAACCTTAGGAGTCGCTCGGTCCGTGCTTTCGAACGAAGGCCCGGCCGGTCCCCCAATTCGACCGATCCCCTCCCAAACTCAGAGACGACGGAGAGAGGTTTTGGTGTCCCGCCAAACTGCATCAGGGCGAGTTCCGGAAGCCAGATGCCCTAGCTGCTCTGCCGATGGCATGATGGGGTAAGCCGGCTAGAGACCGGGCGACAACGTTGCCCTTCGAGAGCTGCCACAACGCTCTCTCTCTTTCTCTCTGTCTCTTTGGAAAAAACAGAGGCTAGTCTAGTTTTGACTTCTGAGGATTAAGAGGCTTACGCCTTTTGTTCACGTCTATGGTTGCCATCTACCTGTGCAGACAATTCGAGAACTTTCCCTATCCAGTGTTCTATGGTCTCAAGTGGGTTACCTTGCTTGCGGAAGAGTGAGTGTTTTTCCGTTTGGTTAATTGCTTATTTTTGAAGTCTATTGTATTGTTGTATTGTATTTGTTCTAATTGAAGAGAACAGTTGGCCCGGAGGGGTCTCAGCCCCCTGTCTCTGGCCAGTAGCCGGCAGCGGCAGAGTACTACGCTGCCTTCAACTGAGAAACTAAAAAACATTGTATAGCACAATGAACTAGGCGTTGCTTCTTATTCGTTCACATTCTCTGACTTTGTTCATGTTTATATGTGTTTATTTGTGCTTGAAGAATGCAGTTTGGTATCCAATTTGTTATATAATTTCTTATTTATGTTTTTAATATGCAGATGTCAATGGAAGTTTGTATCTTTTCCCCATCAAAGAGACAAAAGCTGCGACCAAAAAAATAATCTACTACGGGTTGGTTTTGGCACTACAGTTGACATATTTATTGCTTGTTACAGGTTTTATTCATGTGGTGAATTAATTGTTTGCTATAGGTTGTATCTGTTGCATGTTACCAAATTTATATCCAATACATGTTATATGCGTGGTTTGTATATGTCTACATTGTCACAGATGGTTATATACTGATGGTAGATTTATTTATGCATACTAAGTCCCCCATTGCGCATAGTTATTTCTGATCATCTATTCTACCTGCAAACTATGATTACCCTTCTCTCCTTCATGTTAAATCACTCATAGTTTATGCTTTCCTATTGACAGGGAAGACATTATTCAAAATTGTGTCAGTCTCATCAACCAATCTCTCTCCAGTAACTGTCTAGCTTTTGCACAATCAGTTCACTCAAGGTTGATTAGGTTGGGTCTCAGTACTGCAACCTTTTTTGGCAATCAGATTTCGTCTTTGTACTACAGTCTTGGTGAGTTTGATGATGGATTCAAAGCAATTAATGATGCACCTAAATGGAATATATTTTCTTGGAACATTTTGTTAGGTGGGTTGGTTCAAAATGGTGAAGTTGAGAGTGCCCAAAAAGTGTTTGGTGAAATGCCTCAACAGGACGTCGTCAGCTGGAATTCGTTACTTTCTGGGCTTTTTATGCAGGGAGAACATGCAGCTGCCTTAACATTGATTACAGAGATGTGGGAGAGAGGAGTTAGACCAACAGGGTTCACATTCTCAATCATCATTTCTGTGGGTGTTTCAAATATCTGGCATGGTAAGCAGGTTCATGCTAACATTTTGAGGAACTGTCTCCACGATAATCTTATACTTAACAATGCCCTTATTTGTATGTATGGTAGGTTTAGTAATGTCAGCTATGCATTTCATTCGTTTTATGGTATGGGAAAATGGGATGTAGTATCCTGGAATGCCATTATGTATGCCTGTGTTAGATCAGGAAAACCTGAGCAAGCATTGACCCTTTATCAGAGGATGAGAGCCACTGGGTTCATTCATGACCACTTTAGTATTTCTACCATGGTTGTTGCATGTGCAAATTTACTAGATACAACAGCGGGGAATGAGATCTTTGGGGTCTGCATAAAGACAGGCTTTCTCTCAAATTCTGTTGTATGTAGCTCGATTATTGACATGTTTGCCAAATTCAATAGATTGGAGGATTCTATTCAATTATTTGAGGAAATGCCTCAAAGAGATATAGCTATTTTTAATTCCATCATTTCAAGTTTTGCAAGGCTTGGCTTTGTGGAGGATGCATTGTCATTTTTTACATATGCCATGAGGGAGAATAACAAGCCGACAGAATTTACTTTTGGTAGTGTTTTGGGTTGTGTTGCATGGATCGTCTCTATGGAGCAAGGTAGGCAGTTGCACTCTTTGGCACTGAAAGTTGGCCTTGAAGCAGATTTTGTAGTATCCAACTCTCTAATGGACATGTATGCCAAGACAGGAAACATTGATTGTGCTATGAAAATTTTTGCTAATATGCATTCTAGGGACTTGGTCTCATGGAACACCATGATTATTGGATGTTCTCGAAATGGTGAAGCAAGCATGGCTTTGCACCTGTTCAAGGAAATGTGTTCAAAAAAAGTACTACCTGACAAAATCACCTTCTTTGCTGTTCTTTTGGCTTGTAGTAATGGTGGGCTAGTTAATGAAGGAAGCCAACTGTTTTCATGCATGGAGGTGGAGCATGGTGTTATACCAGATATTGAACATTACACTTGCATGGTGGACATGTTAAGTAGAGCAGGAAGGCTAAAGCAGGCCATGGAAGTTATCAAATCTATGCCATATGAGCCGAGTGCTCTAATGTGGGGGCTACTTCTTCGAGCTTGCAGACTACATGCTGATATAGCAATCACACAACAGGTTGCAGAAAGTATGGTTGCATTGGAGCCGCTGGAATCTTTGCCCTATGTTGTATTGGCTCAAGTATATGCAATGAAATGCCACTGGGAAAATGTGGTTCGTTTGAGAAGAATGATCAAGGAGAGAGGTGTGAAAGAAGTGGTTGGCTGCAGTTGGATCATTATGAAGAACAAGGTAGCTGTCTTCAGGGAAGATAGCATGGTGCTTCCAGGGGGGGAGGCTGTATACAACACCTTGAGGTTGTTATGGTGGGATATACAGGAGATGGACTATAGAAACCAGAAAAGCACATGTATGTAAATCCTTATAATTTATATAAAGTGTTTCACGAGTACCATATTTCTCTGATGAATAGTGGAGGGTTCGGACCCATTGAATCAACTTTCTTTTCGTGATAATAAAAGGAGGTTGATGTTAAAAGTTGGTTGCTGTAAGCTTCCTTAACGAATGCTACTGTTACTGTTGCATTAAAGAAGGCCCATTGTCTAACGCAACTCTCGGCATGCATGACACAAACGGTGACTAATTACAAATGGGCTGTCTGTAAGTTATTGTATGTTATCATTCTTGGTGTATTTTCACGTCCAATTAAGCATTATCCTCAAATTAAATGTGCTGCGCTGCATGGTAAAAAGTTTAATGGTTTTTAGAAGTTTAACTTTTTATAAATCGAGTAAATGATGAAACAGCCAATCCTTAAAATAAAAAGTGTTTTTTAAGTGCTTGGAAAAAAATGTTCTATAATCTTTTTTATCAACTGGGTGGAAAGATATTTTAGAAGAAGTAATCTTAATTAAGAATCATTTGATTTGGAATAAGCATTTAAAGGGGACAAACTAAAATGTTGAAAGAAGATCTTAAAATTTTATCAAAACACTTTAATGAAATGATCGTTTCTCAAGTAACGAAAGTTAATAGCCAGTCTCTTCTTTTGAAACTCAAGTTAATCTCAAGATTTTGCCCCTAATTCAGTTACCACCTTATTTAGTGTTTTGCTTGGGTTTTTAGAGTAGTTGTGACATTCGTGAATCCCATAAGTACATAGTGAATATGCATGTTAAATGAGAAGTTAAAGAATTTTATATAGTTGAAAAGAAAGGATGCCATTCCTAACAACATAAATCTGAAAAAAAAAATGTTTTTGACAAGTTTTGAGGTTGTAGGCCATCTAAGATTGGTCCCAATGATAAGTATCATGGGTGTTGCACATTGATCTTGGCCTTCTTGAAATCTAAAGATTTTGGTTCAAGAAAAATACAAGTTTTAAAAACTAGAGAGAGAGACACTCTTTCGCTGGAAGATTGAGTCTTATAAGGCTGGTTTTGAGCCATGTTATACAGTTTTGGAATTGTGTTTTTTACATTCGTGCTGCTGTTGTCAACCAATTGAACTCCACTATGGCTGCGTTCCTCTAGGGTGAATCCTCAGATGTTAGACGTGTGCACTATGTCTCTTGGGCCAGGATTTGTAAGCCCATTCTTGAAGGAGGAGTAGGGCTCAAGAATATCAAGATGAGAACTTGGAGATAGGTTGGTAAAAACCATAGTTGACAAAAAGAAAAAAAACCTTGATGATCCCACCAAAGGTTAATTTTGCTTTGCAACGTCTACGTACTCCAGCTTCTCATGTGTGCAGTGCATTGGGCGGCTACCTCCTCTACCTCATTTTTTTTTAAGATGAAAAAAAAAAGAATGAAAAGATTGGTGGGGTGTGGGTTTGCGAAGCTGGCTGTATACACTGCCTCAGTGTATGTAATTTCGTGTGTCAATTTAAGTATGAAAAAAAAAACCCATAATTAAACAAAAAGAAGCCTTATGTTGGGATAAAAAAACCACAAAAAAAAAATTGAGGATTTGATAAAGGTAAAATTTGTCAGTCTATCTATCTATGCATATCATTATAACAAATATACCCTCTTTAAGCAGTAAAAAAAAATGTTTTCATTTTATGCTCCCTTATAACATTATCTTATTATCTCATGAACATTATCTCATACTTATGTTTCGTGTTATCTCATACACCGTCTGTTATCTTATTATCTCATACTTTTTTTGTTATCTCATATTTATGTTTGTCGTTATCTCATACATCAATCCATTCGTTATCTCATTATCTTATAAATCTTTTGTTATCTTATAAAAGTAAATGTATATATTGGTAATAGAGTATACATCCGGCGTACACTCATTATATACATAGAGCCGCTTACAAAACTCTCTCTCAGTGGGCTTGTGTCACCTCCCTCACATTATGTTCAACCCTTTCGGAACGTCAAGTGTCTCTTTCTCTTTATTTTTTATTTTTCTTAAAAAAAGAACATGGGTATCCGAGTGGACACTCAATTGGGTATTTTCATAAGCACAATGTTAAAATTGCATGATGACTCTAGCTTTTTAGAGTTACTCACACATCTAATTTAGAGTTACTGAGACATCTAATCAGAACTGTTCCATCCATCATGATGGGTAGTTAAGAGAAAACCAATGAGAAAAATATGATGAGAATTTTTATCTAGTATTTGTTCTCACTTTATTCTTCATGTTTTTCTCTCAACCATCCATCTGCATCATATGAACGATCTTGGTTAGATGGCTACATGACTCTATATATTCAAAGTCATCATTCACTCATTCATATAATATGTATCTATATATATTTTATCATGAGAAAGAAAGGGAAAGAGAAAGAGAAATTGGTAGGTGCTAGACAAGTAAATGTTAAGTAGATAAGGTGTACAATCTTAGTACTTGATCTTTTCAATTCAATAGTTAAAAAAAGGTGTAAGTCCATAATAGAAAACAAAAATGCCTTATGATTACCTGTTCCTCTTAATTTTTCTCTCAACCATCTGGAAATGATAAATTTCTATTCTATTGGAGACTGCAACTGGTTTGTTGAAACAGAAAGGTGGGCTTCAGCTTGAATGCGAGATACAATCTCAAGGTGCTCCAAATGAAGTTGGAACTTCAAACTTTATATATATATATATATATATATATATATATATATATATATGGATAATCAAGAAACTTTTGCAAATTATATTGATCACCAAAGTGCCCCATATAAATGAAACTTTCTATTCAAAGACAAACTAATTGTGTAAAAGGATATGTTTTTTCAATTTATATGCACATGTTTTTGTATCAATAACTGAAGATTTCAGCTCCAATTACTATCATGACCACCTCTATCGCCTCACCATCAGGGTTCAAGTATGCAAAAAAGGTCCATTACCTTTTTCCAGATATGAACAACTCACCATTGAACTCTTTAGATCGTCCAGTACCGTTCACAATTTTTTCTTTTTCTTCAGAATGTAAGTCTAAAAAAAGTTACTTGTCTTTCTTTTGTATATGCACATACTATTCCTCCAATCTTTCGCAATAGTTAAATTAATTAGTTCTACTTGTGAAAAGAATAAGCACCATAAATCTTACTCACGATTTTATTGTATTGTTGTTACATAAAAAAAAAAATGGTTGTCAAATCGCAAAGGTAGAATAACTTCATGGAGCGCCAAATCAATGGTGCACTCTACTATTTATGGCAGTTCATCACCGTCCAATTGAAAGGGGTAGATTCCAGCCAATTTTTTGAAATTTGTCTTCCACATATGAACCCCCAATTAGGTGCAAATTTATAGGTATGAAAAAAAAGAGACAGGGTACAAGACAATTTAAAATCACCTGTTTTGATTGTTATAAATTTATCAAAAAATGAAGGTTATGAAATTCAATTTGTATGCAAAAAATTATTAAAAAATGTTTGTTATAAAATGTTTGAAAACTCCCAAATATAAGCTTTTGAAAAGTTTAGGGTGATTACAAGAATCATAATCTAAATTTATCGACTGCAGGTGAGAAGAAGAGTGGTGCATGGAATTCAAAGAAAAGCGTGAAAGCCAAGGGCCAGGAATTGTGAAGAATGATTGTCCATTGAAGGCTGAATTACTTAGCCCGACAAGGGTGCATGACGATGGATGGATGTCATTTTCATGTTAAAACTACCTTTTGTCATGTTTTCTAAATTAATGGGAGGTTGACAACTGTTGCATCTACTCTCTATGAATACCGAGACAATCATGTGGTCCTGGGGCTAATTAAAAGGACCCATTCGCTCAACTTGATTTTTATGAGGGGATGGCTGAAGTCTACAAGTCAGTTGTAATTGTCGGCAATCTAGTCTTTATATTTAGTTCTAGCTTTGTCGTTCTTCCCCTTCAATTGAACATTACTTCTCTTTCTTGGGGCCTCCTGTCCATAAATTCATTTGATCAATTTACATATGCATCTTGCACTCTCTCATATATATATATATATATATATATATATATATATATATATGCACACACAGAGACACACACACATATGCATGACTTTATGTCAATCTTTACATTATGAGAAGGTTTGGATCTGGCTAATGGATTCAATATATATTTTTGCCACCGAGTCTAAATTTGACTCTAAAGTCCACGCAAGATTGAAATAAATTTGGTTCAGTGTCATATATCTGACTTGTTTTTATATGATGAAATCAGATACAGATACACTAAAGATTAAATTCATTTCATAACTGTTTTTTTTTCTTTTTTTTTTGCTTTAGTTTGTACGCACACCCTTGGTCTATTGTAAACAAAATGATATTCTAGTCACTTTGTCTTTTTTACTGGTGGACACTATGGATTAAATCCATTTCACAACTGCCTCTTTTTTACTTAGTTTATACAAATACCTTTGGTCTATCGATGCTCTCGCACTGTGTGTTCTTTACTAGTGGTTGGTATGGACTAAATTCATTTCAGAACTGTGCTTTTTGCTTTAGTTTATGAACTAGTCTGTTGAAAGAAGAAGAAAAAGAAAAATAAAAATGAAGAAATACTCTAACTATAAATTACATATTAGATGAATAAGAGATCATTAGGACTCACCGATCTCTCAACAATTTGATTTACATTCTCATGTAACACCCATCGTGTACATAATACTCTCACCACAGCCATAATTTCTCCTAGAACACTATGACATGTTTTTCAAATTACTGGGATTTGATTTTTTTAGCATTTTAATGCGAGAACATTAAAGATCAGATAGCAAGAGGAGGAAAAATTTGCAAAGGAACAAAGAAAATTTCTTTTCAACATTTGAGAGCAGATGGCATCTTCTTATTCGGAATCTTTCTTTGAAACCCGTTGAGTACTAGCGTTGAAAAGAACGAGAATCGACGCGCACATTTTGAAGAAATTGCATATGAATTTGATCGTGCCACCTTCAAATCCAACAACACTGTAAAACTTCTAATGTATATAGTTCTCCATTGATGATAAAATTTGCATCCTTTGAGAAAAGTGCCATTATTACCCGGTATAGGAACATGCTATGCAGCTAGATTTTGGATCCTGGATCTGAATCGGATGTAAATTGCATTGAACGCACAAATTGGGAACAAATGAATCCAGAATTGAGATTTGGATTTAGGCCTGGATCTACAAATTTTGTTTTGGATCTGGTTTTAGAGTTTTGGTTTGGATGTGGGCATGTTTTTTTTATATAGAGTAGTAATTGGATTTGGATATGTATCTAACGATCTATTTAGCATATAGAGCTGCGATTTGGATATGGATCTAGATCTTAGGATCTGTTTTTGGATACAGAGCGGAAACTTATATCTGGATATGGATCTAGGGATTTGTTTCAGATCTAGAGCAGTAATTTAGATTTAGATATGGATCTAAAGATCTGTTTTGGATCTAGAGCTGTAATTTAGATCTGAATATGGATCTATGGATTTGTTTTCGATCTGGAGCTAGAATTTGGATCTGAATCTAAATTTTTGGACCTGTTTTGGATACGCAGCTGAGACCTGGATCTGCATATTGATCTAAGGATATGTTTTGAATGTAGAGCTGGAATTTGGATCTGAATGTGGATCTAGGTATCTATTTTGGATATGGGGATGTGATTTGGATCTTGATTTTGATCTAGGGTTCTATTTTGGACATTGAGCTAGGATTTGGTTCTGGATTTAGATCTAAGGATTTGTTTATGCTTTTGTATAAGCTTTTGAACTAGATCCAACAATGAATTATAAAATAGGCATAAATTGGAGATTGGGCTTTGTCATTCAAAGCCCAAAATTCGATCCAAATAACTCTCAAATATAGTTGATAATCAAATAAAAGAAGAAACTGAACAGAATTAGGAGAAATTGAAGTGTTTGAGGGTGAAAAATACTTGCAAATTTTTACAAATTTATCGTAAGATGTCTCAAAACTGCTAAATATAGACTTCGAAAAATTTAGGGTAATGACAAGAATCATATTCTGAATTTATCTACTGCAAGTGAAAATAAAGTGGTGCATGAAATCCAAAGAAAAACGTGAAAGCCAAGGGCCAGGGCTAGTGAAGAATGATTGACCAAATTGAAGGCTGAATTACTTCGCCCGACAAGTGTGCGTGAAGATGGATGAATGTCATTTTCATATTAAAACTACTTTTTGTCATGTTTTCTTAATTAATGTGAGGTTGACAACTGTTGCATTCACTCTCTACTACTGGCAAGACAATCATGTGGTGGTGTGGCTAATTAAAATGGCCCGTTCACTCAACTTGATTTTTATGAGGGGAGGGCCAAAGTCTACAAGTCAATTGTAATTGTCGGCAATCTGGTCTTTATATTTAGTTCTAGCTTTGCCTTTCTTCCCCTTCAATTGAAAATTACTTCTCTTTCTTGGGGCCTTTTGTCCATAAATTCATTTGATCAATTTACACACGCATCTTGCACTCTCTCATATATATATATACACACACATATGCATGACTTTATGTCAATCTTTACATTATGAGAAGGTTTGGATCTGGCTAATGGATTCAATATATATTTTTGCAACAGAGTCTAAATTTGACTCTAAAGTCCACCCAAGATCGAAATAAATTTGGATTCAATCTCATATATTGGACTTGTTTTTATGCAATGAAATCAGATACACTAAAGATTAAATTTGTTTCGATGAATTGCAAATCGACAATTTTGTATAGGATTATTACAAACGAACATAAAATGCAATTTAGCTATTATACTTTGTAGAATCAAATTTAAATTAAACTAGTCAAGTTCTGTTGAAAGAAGAAGAAGAAAAAAAGAAAAAAAAGAGAAGAACTATTTTAGCTATACACTACACATCAGAAGAATAAGTGACCATAATGACTCACCGATCTCTCAACAATTTGATTTGCAGTCTCATATAATACCCATTCATCAGCTAAACTAGTCAAATTTAGCCTTCTTATTCTAGCTATTCTACTATTCTCACCATAGCCATAATTTCTCTTATAACACTATGACATATTTTTTAAATGATTGGTATTTGATTTTTTAACGTTTTAAAGCAAGAAAAATAATTAAAGCTGAGACAACATTAAAAATTTGAAACAAATAATTACTTAGAAAAAATGAATGACTGTCTGAAAAAAAAAAGGGGGCCACTATCAATTTGTTCTTGATTCTTCGATTGGGATTTTAAGAAGAAAAGAAAATACAAGTTATCTAAAGATGGGTAGGCTGAACCTCAGGCAAGTGGACAATGGTATGACAAAAATGAAAAGAAAAAAATTGACTTTGTCTTGATTTTAATACCATTCATTCTATTAGCTTATATAACCCTGCATGAGTGCACTTAGCCTATAATGTTTGTTTTTGTGATGGAAGAACGATTTTTTTTTTGTTATTGTTGGATTTTGCTTCTTGCATCACTTGTTTTAAACCCTAAACTGCATCCTTCTGTGCATGAAATCAAGAAAGCCAACATGAAAGCAAACAGCTAAAAAGACTAGCGACAAGACCTAGCCTGACCATGTAATTGGTCCGAACCAACCATGCCTGGCTGGTGCCACTTTATCTTGCTCTGTTGCTACTGTTAGAGAGACCTTTCACACCTAGCCTGGCCTTGTAATTTAGATCTAGAGCTAGAATTTGGATATGAAGCTGTGATTTGCATCTGGATATTGATCTAAGGATCTGTTTTGAATGTGGAGCTGGAATTCGGTTCTGAATGTGGATCTATTGATCTGTTTTGGATTTGGAGCAGCGATTTAGATCTTGATTTTGATCTAGTGTTCTGTTTTGGACATGGAGAAGGGATTTGGTTCCGGATTTAGATTTAAGGATTTGTCTTGGTTTTTGTATAAGTTTCTGGACTGGATCCAACATTAAATTGTAAAATAAGCATAAATTGAGGTTGGGATTTGCCATGAAAAGTCCGAGCCAAATAACTCTCAAATATAGTTGATAATCAAATAAAAGAAGAAACTAATTTGAATTGGGAGAAATCGAAGTGTTTGAGGTTGAAAAATACTTGAAATTTGTTGTAAATTTATCATAAAATGCTTGAAAATTGATAGATATAGATTTTTGAAAAATTTGGGGTGATCACTAGAATAATAATCTGAATTTATCTACTGCAGATGAGAGAAAGAGTGGTGAATGAAATCCAAAGAAGTGCCTGAAAGCCAAGGGCCAGGGGTAGTGAAGAATAAGTGACCAAATTGAAGGCTGAACTACTTCGTCGGAGAAGGGTGCGTGAAAATGGTTGGATGTCATTTTCATATTAAAACTACTTTCTGTCATGTTTACTAAATTAATGGGAGGTTGACAACTCTTGCATTTACTCTCTACTACTGCCAAGACAATTATTAGGTGGTGGGGCGAATTAAGAAGACCCATTGCTCAACTTGATTTTTATGAGGGGAGGGCCAAAGTCTACAAGCCAATTGTAATTGCCGGCAAAGTCTTTATCTTTAGTTATTGCTTTGTCTTTCTTCCCCTCCACTTGAAAATTGCTGCTGTTTTGTGGGGCCCATCATTCATAAATTCATTTGATCAATTGATTCAATTTGCATACTCATCTACCCCTCTGATATATATATATATATATATATATATATATATATATATATATATATATATATATATATATATATATATATATATATATATATATATATATATATATATATATATATATATATATATATATATATGCCAATTTTTACATCATGACAAGGTGTGGATCTGGGTATTGGATTCAATATGTATTTTCGCAATTGAGTCTAAATTTGACTCTAACATCCACCCAAGATCGAAATAAATTTGGGTTCAATGTCATATACCGACTTGTTTTTATGTAATGAAATCAGATACACTAAAGATTAAATCCATTTCATAAATATCTTTTTTTTTTGCTTTAGGTTATACGAATACCCTTGGTCTATCATAAACAAAATGATGTTCTAGTCACTTGTCATTTTTACTGGTGGACACTATGGATTAAATCCATTTCACAACTGCCGCTTTTTTGCTTAGTTTATACAAATACTCTTGGTCTATCGATGCTCTCGCACTGTGTGTTCTTTACTGGTGGTTGGTTTGGACTAAATTCAGTTCACAACTGTATTTTTTGCTTTAGTTTATTCAAATACCTTGAAGAGGCTCAAGCCCTTTCCTGTTTTCCTTTAACCCGATTCTCAGTATAGAGTGGTATACATGTTAAATAAAATGTCATGCATCCATCTTTTGCAGTCCCCAACAGTAACACCCCATAATAATTGGAATAAATCGAGAAAAATTACGCTGAAAAAACATTCAAAATTTTAAAAAAATAATTTCTTAAAAAAATGAATGACTGGAAAAAAAGAGAGAGAATGGACCACTATCAATTTGTTCTCGATTCCTCGACTGGGATTTTAAGAGGAAAAGAAATTACTAGGGATCTAAAGATGGTAGGCCAAACGACACGCAAGTGGACAATGGTATGAGAAAAATGGAAAGAAAGACCTTGTCTTTGTCTTCATTTTAATACCATTCATATTCTATTAGCTTATATATCTCTGCATGAAATCAAGTGAAAGGAAATAGCTGAGCCCTGGCTATGTAACATGGCTAGTGCCACTTGATCATGCTCTGTTGCTATTGTTAGAGAGACCTTTTCACATCCCGTTCTGAGCTCATAGTTCTGTCAAACAGAGTTTGTTGAAAGACGAGCTGAACTGGATTAGTATGAGTCCCAGACTTCCTGATCCTAAGTCTAAATATGAAACACTCTGTGATGGTCATCATGGGGACATCATCATCTTCGTCTCTTCACAATAGGGATGACCAGCCTTGAGTTTGGCAAGGTTAGAACAAGTTGTACTTCTAGCCAATGGTCAGATCACGAAACTTGGATGGTCTAAATGAAATTTTGGATTTTGAAAAAAAAAAAAATTCATGCATCCAAACTTTTTACATAATACAATGAGGAATCCGACAAATGTGAGAAAGAGGAAGTGTATGTGATGTGGAAGTTTGTGGTTTGGGCATTTTTCTGGATTTATTTAACACCAATCATAGACCTTGCCAGCCTCTAGAGCACTTCCTTCGTCTTCCTTCTCCTTCCATTTTCAGATTTAAGCAGTGGTGGAGGTAAAATTGTTTGACCTTCCTACGTCTTCCTCTCCTTCCCTTTTCAGATTTCTAGTTCTCTTCCTCTGCTAGCTCTTTCTTCTACCAAGAGAAAAACAGAGGAGGAGATGACAACAGTGATCGACAACCTTGTGCAAACACCCATTTCTATTCTGTTGGGGGATGTGACCAGTTTGTTGAAAGAAAAGGTGGACCTCGTCTTGAATGCCAAAGACGATCTCAAGGTGCTCCAGAAGAAGCTGGAACGCTTGCAGAATGCCATCAAAGACAGAGAGCGAGAACCATTTTTCAGCAATCAGCGCGACAGAGATCTGGGGGCACAGCTGAAGGATGTTTTCTATGATGCCCAGGACATCATCGAAAGATACCAAACCACAATTGCACTTTGCAAAAGGGACAAGCATTCTGTAACTTCATGGAACAAGGTAAGCAAGCCTTGGACCACTCTGTGCTCTTGCTTTAAGGAACATGTATCTGCTTCCTACAACCTTGCAAATGATATTCAAAATATCAACCAAAGGCTTGATAACATAAAAGAAAATAATAAGATGATGGCAGATTTGCTTGGAATAACAGCAAGAAATATTGATAGTCAGGGTCATGTTCATGGTAAGCATGACGACCTCCGAGTGACAACCCCTCACATGGGTGGACAATCACCCATAGGCAGGAAGGATGATAAAAATGAGATAGTGAAAAGGTTTTTGTCAAATGACTCTACAGAGAATAGTAAGACACAAAAGGGTGGTGTTTCTATTATTTCTATTGTAGGAAAAGGAGGAATCGGTAAAACAACTCTTGCAAAAATGGTATTTAAAGAAATGAAAGAACATTTTGGGGAACGTAGATGGTGGGTTTGTGTTCCAGAGAGGCCAAACCGTGAGGATTTGGTGCGGCAGATACTAAGGGTGTGCAAGGGATCTGATGCAAACACTGATTGTTCCTTGAGTGAGTTGTGCACACAATTACGGAACGAGCTCTTGAAGGAAAAGTTTTTGTTGGTCCTAGATGATGTCTGGGAAATAAAATGGTGGGAGGAAGAGGTAGAGGGAACATTGATGGCGGGTGCAATGGGAAGCAATATTTTGATTACCAGTAGAAAGAAACATGTATCGGACATGATGCGTGCTTCTTATATGCATGAATTACGAGAATTTAGTTTTGAACAAAGCTGGGAGTTGTTTCTGAAGGAGGCATTAAAAGAAGGCCAAACAGAAGAAGATTTGGTGATGCATAATGTAAGAGATGTTGGAGAGAGAATAGTAAGGAAGTGTCGTGGGTTGCCGCTTGTGATTAAGACGGTAGGGTCGATGATGCGTCAAAGGAAAACGTGTAGAGAAAACTGGAAATTTGTGGAGGCTAGTGGGATATGGAAATGGAAGATGCATGCAGACTCATCATTATGCTCTGAAATCGATGGCAATATTCTTCCAGGTCTCATGCTGAGCTACAATGACTTGCCGCATTATTTGAAGAGTTGTTTTGTGTATTGCTGCATTTATCCAAAGGATTATGAGATTGAAAGGGAGACATTGATCAGGTTGTGGGTGGCGCATGGACTGATTGAGGAAGAGCAAGGCATAGATGTAGAAGATACAGCAAACCAATATATTGAAGATTTGATAAAGAGATGCTTGATTGAAACCCATGATAGATTTTATGAGGGCACTTGTCTCAAGTTGCATGACATTTTGCATGACCTTGCCTTATATATAGGTGGAAATGAATATAGCCATGCCTCTTCTACTGAGCACACCCGCCATCTGTCATTACTTGGTGTCAGCGATGCAGAAGTAGACAAACATAATGCCTCCGGAGCAGCAAATAAGTTGCGCACATTGTTTTGCGATTCTTATTTTGGTTCCAAGTCAGACTTGCCTCTGGTTTATATTGAACACTTAAGCACCAATTTCAAGTGGTTGAGGGTGTTGTCGTTGACGAAATGTTGGATCGATGAGCTGCCAAAGTCCATTGAAGACCTTTCACTTCTAAAATATCTAGATCTTAGTGATTCTCATGTGAAACGGTTGCCCAATTCAATCAGCAGACTCTGTAACTTGCAAACATTGGATTTAAGTTATAGTGGAATTGAAGAGTTGCCTAATGAAATGGGCAAACTGTGCAACTTGAGGTATCTTGGCCTGTACGAGACAGAGTCATTGAAATTTGTAGCCGAAGGCTTGGGAAAGCTTACTAATTTACGGACCTTGCATACCTTTATGGTATGCGTTGACAAAGGGAATACAAGAGGTTGCAATATTAATGAACTAAAAGACTTGAAAAAACTAAAGGGGGAATTGTCGATTAAAGGTTTGTGCGGGGAAAGGGTGAAAGTGATGGATGCAAAGAAAGCAGAGCTTAAGAAGAAGCATGAGCTAAATGGGGTGAAATTTTATTTCAATGGGCAAGAGAATAATAGAGCTGATAATGCTTCTGAAGAAAGGGGTTTGCTGGAGGCTTTGGAACCTTCACATGACATAGAGAGTTTGAGAATTTCATATTATAAAGGAGATAGGCCTGAGTGGTGTTTGGACGGCAATTATAGGAAGCTGCGGACACTATGGCTGTTCTGTTGCCCATCATGGGCAGCAGTGATAGGAATTCAATCATTGGAAGAATTGAAGGTCCATAGGTGCCCAACATTGGGTGAATTGCGGAGCATGCCTTTGCTGAAGACCTTGAAGATTTCAGAGTGTGATGGGCTCAACACGATTGGTGACTTGCCAGCATTGGAGTCGTTGAGGATTTGGCATTGTGCTGGGCTCAACACGATTGGTGACTTGCCTGCATTGGAGTCGTTGGAGATTGGGGACTGTGATGGGCTCAACACGATTGGTGGCTTGCCTGCATTGGAGTCATTGGTGATTTGGCATTGTGATGGGCTCAACACTATTGGTGACTTGCCTGCATTGGAGTCATTGGAGCTGCGGAAGTGTGATGGGGTCAACAGGATTGGTGACTTTCCTGCATTGGAGTCATTGGATATTGAGAAGTGTGATGGGCTCAACATGATTGGTGACATGCCAGCTGTAAAGACGTTGAGGTTGCTTCATTTGCCCAACTGGGAATCAACATTTACTTCTATGCCATGCTTAACAAAGGCAGAATTTGATAATTGTGCAAAGATGCAGATGGAAGACACGAGTGATGAGTTGGCAGGGCTCCATAAGCTGAGAGTGAGGAATTGCCCAAGTGCAAGATTGGGATGGAAATTGCTTGAGCAACTGCCTAACCTCATTGTGTTGACATTGGATCCAAAATCAGTAGTATTACTGCCATTGCCATTGTCATCACAGCTTCTATCTCTCACACCTCCCCCTCTCACTTTTGGTGCGACATGCTTTCTGTCCTTGCTCTTTTCCTCTGCCTTGCTGACCTCTCATCGTCCACATCCCCATCCTGGCCTCTTTCACCTACCCGTGAGTTCACATTTTCTTCTTGCTAACTGGCCTCCTTTGGTCCTTCGGTCGCGTCGTTCTCACCCCGGTCCCTTTGGTCTCTTGGCCCATCTCCCTGTGCCATTGCTTTTGTCTCGTTAAATGTGTGTTTCTATTTCCTTGCCTCTTCTTTCTCTCTCTCTCTCTCCCCCTCTCCCTCTCCCTCTTGTTTGATTTGGGTCGGGTAAACTGAAGTGTTGTTTGAACTGAACTGTCGTACCTTTTATGTAATTCAAAACAAATGTCAATCATGTGAATACCAGCAGGTACCATGTATAAATGATAAATGAGGTACTGTTTGGCTCAGATAGAAGGCAATGTCCTTTGGCTTGAATCGGTACAGATACTAAAATTTACCTTTTTTGAAAAAAAAAAATTATAAAACAATTTTTAAATATTATTTTGTTTTATATCCATCAATTGGTGCACAAAGGCTTTAGCTGACGATAAAAATCCCAAGTTCGGCCATTATTTGAGCGACCTTCAAAGTTTTGTTTTCTCATATTTTAGGCCATTAATATGCATTTAATCATCTTCACAAATTTAAAACACATACCCACAATCTGAAAAAATGCGCCTACATTCTTAACTCTCAAGAAGATGCACTAGCGAGCACTATACACATTTCTTCAAAATTATATGAGATGTTTGAAAAAAATATAAGGAAACTGCTTATAGTCAAATAATTTATAATTCATGCAGTTTATAGTGTGCATGTGTTTTTTTTTTTTCTTTTAATTCAGACGGATGTATGAAAGCATTGAAATTATAAAACTTTTGCAAAGTGTAATACTCTAAGAAATCACACCATGATGTCCATATGAGGCTTTTGGCATCGGTTGTTTTATAAGGAAGCGAGAGGACGTTGGTAATAGTCAATGTCTACCTGTGTAGGTCGCGTCGGTGATACCTTACACCGATACTTCCGCCCAGTGTATTGTTTATGATTTTTACGGACACTCCATTCTGTGCATTATATTTTCACCGGACACTTTGTGGCCATCAGAATGCTTAGGTTTTTTATAATGATAGTTGAACTCTTGCTCAAGGCAGTCCCCTGCTAACACGTCCTCCCCTGTTGTTCTAGGTGCAACGCCAGCCCCTGCTAACCTCAATCCTCCCATCGACACAGCTCAGCCTTGAAACTACCTTGCATATGATTTCAATAGATTAAATTGCACGGCTCAGCGAAAAAACCACTTTCACCACGGCCAGTGGCTCGTAGCAGGTCATCATCCTCTATGAAGCCACAGTCAAACGCTCAAATACCCATATCCCTTGGCTCACCAAGTCAAGGGGCATACTTGTGCAAAGAAAAGAAGACGAGCGAAGGCTGAATGGTTTCCTTACTCCTGGGATGAGCAAGGAATCAGATTTCATTATCTCATCAAATCCATTCCACCAGGAATCTGATTCACTCAATTTATGAGTGTGGTCGATATTGTAAATGGTTTCCAAACTTTCAATTTTCAATTCCAAGATCCTAGTTTCAAAAACAAAGCTTCAATTACCCAATCTCTAATGCGATTCAAAATCCAATATTCAGATTCTCAATTTCCAATTCCAAATTCTAATTTTTGGGACCAAAACTCAAGGTTCAATTGCTAAAATCCATGATTAATTCAAAAGTTCCATTCCTAAGTGATCTCCCAATCTTCAAAACTTTTGAAATACAAAAATATTGTGAATCAAATCCAACTATTTGGTTAAAACGAACTTTAAAAGTCTGAGATCCAATCCCTACACATGCTGTAAAAGAAAAAAAATAATCTGTGAAAAAGAGAGGGAGAGAGATCCTCCATTTTTACTTCTGCTACTTAACCATTTTTCGTCACTTAAATAGTCCCTGGGACAATGTAAATAGTCTTCAATAAAATGTAAATTACTAAGCAGTTACAGTGTCGACAATCACACTGAGAAAAGTCCTCTTCATTTACCTTTCTTTTTTCTGTATTATAAGCACATCCATACCTATTAATTGTTAAAGTCTTTTACAGTACCTTTTTCTGAGTCTTTGAGATGAGAATTCAATTGGATTTGGCTATTCAAAATTGGACCATAAGGTCAGTCAGACCATTTTGTGGTGCAAAACGTATATACGCGTGCAGATTCGATTTTATAGTTTAAAAACTTATTAAATTTTTATTAGATTTTGAACAGTTGCAAACTTTTGACCCTTTTTGGCTTTCTTTGAATATTTTATTGTTATGAAAACATCACATACATGGTTGAACAATTGTAAAACGGTTCATGTTTACCATCTCTTTTCTGTAAGTATGCCATCTTTACGACCAAAACATTATAAATCCATTAAAAATGTGCTTTGCAAAATCATGTTGCAAAGTCGAACTTGATTTTTTGCTGATTCGCTCATAAACTTCCCAGCCCACTCTACGGAAAGTGGGGTGCGAACAATAAGCTCATAGGTATGTCCAACCCAATTTTTGTTGTTAAAAAAGTTCACATTTTTAAACATATTTTTAAGAAGTAAAATCGTTGTTTTTTAACCCATGAAGCTTTTATGCATTGTGATCTCTTCAATTTGTATGCTAATTTTGAATTTTGTTTCTATACATTGGGACAGGGAAGAACGAAGAAAGAACATAGTTGCTTTCATCCATCGGCTCTATCTCTATCAGCTCTGTTTTCTTCCAATTGTAATAATCAATCAACATGAAATAAACTGCATGTATATTCAAGCTCCACTCTATATCTCTCTATGCATAATTACATACATAGGTCCATCTTGGAAGTAGAAAATATAAGAGGATCCCCAAGCCCATCCTTGATGTGGAGGACGACATAAGCTTATGTTTTAAAATTGTAGTTTTGGAAATAGGATTTCAAAATTCATTTGATAGGCTGATTTCAAGTCATCTTTTACTAGATCATAGGCAAAAGGAATCTATTTGTTTGAAAATTTGGAACATTTGAGCTTTGAGAAATTTTCTCGTTGGGCTCAATATCACTTTTGCGAATTCGTCTTAGAAATAGCTTGATATATATATTAATTTTTGAAAATGGCATGATTTTTTGGGGATGATTGGAATTTTGGAAATGCGTATTCCCAAATGGGTTTTGTAAAAAATTGAATTTCTTTTGTGGTTTTGGACTTGATGGAAGTCTTTGTTTCGGATCTAGGGATTTCTTTTTGAAACCCAACAAGATTATATATTTTTGTGAATTGCTGATTTTCAAAATCATGATGATTTCTGAAAATTTCAAAAATGAATGGGTTGAGACGGGTTCATTTCAATTGATATAATCCATTCACAATCTTGGTGGAATGGATTTGATGAGATAATGAAGTCTGATTCCTTGGTCATCCAAGGAATAAGGAAACCGTTCACGCTTTTCTCGTGGTGACCCAACGGACAGCTTTTTGATCGGGCTGCTTAGGGTCTGGTTTGTAGTGTCAAGTGACTAGAAATAGGGGTATTTGAGCGTTTGACTTTGGCTTGATAGAGGATGATGACGACCCACCATGGCTGCTGCGAGTCCGGCCATGATGAAAGCGGTTTGATCTTGCCTGCAAACCTGTGTCGATGGGAGGATTGAGCTTAGCAGAGGCTGGCGTTGCACCTTCAACAGCGCAGAACAGAGGAGGCTGGGCTGGGCTGGGCTTGACTTGAAGGTAGGGAGTAGGTGGACGCCAAGCAAATGATGCCTCGGCCAGGGGACGTCTTGAGCGGGGTTGCCTTGGGCAGGGGACTGCCTTGAGCTGGGGATGCCTTGGGCAAGATTTCGGCTGGCGCTACATATTACTGATGGCCACAAAATGTCAGTAATGGTTTTACCGACATTTCATTCTTTCGTTGACAAAGGGAGTGTAGGTAAAAATCATCATCACAGACACACTAGATAGAATCATCAGTGTAAGCGTGACTTAAACGTAGGTAAAACATTGACTATTGTCGACGTCTTCGCGCATTGATATTAATCTATTATTTCCAACATGTTACTGGCCTTCGGTAAGATCTCTATGGCAGCAAAAGTCCATTGATAAAATATTACTTTTGATTCATTTAAATTTGGCAAAACCATTTGGTGGGTGGCTAAAAAGGCTAGATGACAACTAATCAAAATAATATTATATGAATAAGTATTGAATTAGACATGGTCCAAATTTGATGTCAAAATCCTGCCACATTCCAAGAGTGCACTACTATGTGTTTTTCTGCAGCTGTACAAACAGCTCAAATTGTGTTGCTTCCATTGGCAGCTTGCCAGATCTATGCCAAAGCAGTACCTTGCAACAAGCATCTCTCAGCCGCCTGCAGCTTGGTTTAACTGTGACCTTAAGTTTAAACAAATATTGACCGCGGTAGGTCGCGGTGGTACGTTTGAATCTGGTTTCGGGTCAAAACTAGATCCAAACCAAGTTTACCCGAAAAAAATGTTTCAAAACTGAACTTTTCTCACCAGTTGTGGTTTACAAACATGGGAAGCGAAAACATTTTTATATGTTAGTTTCTTATTCCAGATTTTTTCAATACAGGACTAAAGAAGCTTCTTCATAAGTTATAAAGAAGCTTCTTTAGTCCTGTATTGAAAATATCTGAAATAGGAAACTAATATATAACAATGTTTCTACTTGCCATGTATGTAATTCTTGTGAAGGTTCGTTTTCATGATATGGTGTTTTTTTCTTCAAAATTTATAATTTTTTTAATTAAAAAATTAACTTTATTGCATAAAATTTACACCATACCTGTACCATAAATTTTAAAAATGCCGTATACCCATTTTTCCGTACCCGCTATGGTCCTCATAGCCTTATGTTGGTAGTTTCAACCACCACCAGACGAGATTGAAGTAATAGTCAAAGCCCCGTCTCAGCGTCTTTCATGTGTCTTCGCGCCTCCCTCTAGCCAAGGCAATCACTACTTGCCCTCTTTTTTTTTATTTATATGTAAATTTTAGAAAATGATATTTTGGCCCTTATCAAAATTTGAAAATTTTAATTCGGCCCTTCTTATGAAATTTTTTTGACTCCGCCCCTTCCTTCTACATTGGATTATGCAAGAAGAAGTGTACCGGTATCCCCCAAACAGCACCATACTTGGGACCTGGATGGGAAGAGGGCCACTCATTGAGCCTTGAGAAGAAGACCCATTTTAAGGGGAGTGGGTTGATGTTGTACTGGCTTGACCTGCATCCATCTCTCTACCCTTGGACCGGCTGCTACCTGCCACACTTGACAAGTGCCGTCATAGGCGTGTTCAAGGAGGCTGTCTCATGGCCCAGACCTCAGTATGGGCCTACGCCCTTCTCAAACCTTCCCTGCATCCACTTGTTGTAGCATGTTCATCTCAGGAAGAAGTTAACCTTGCAACTCCAGCAGCCAAGAGTGAACCGGCCATGCCAGCCCAATGCCCAATTCTAGTAACAAGGCTTAGAGAAAAAGTTGTGTGCGTCATGCGGAATTATGATTTTTCTCATTGTCGATAGTAAATTGAAAGGCAGGAAAAAACAGAGCGGAAAGCAGCTCGCAGCTCAAATAATCTTTCTCCCTCTCCAAGAATTCGACAGCCACACCTTCTTTTCCAATAAACCCCATTAGAATAGATATAGCTGTATCTGCAAGTGCATCGATTACTGTTGCCATCTCCTCTGTTTTTGCTCATTGCACATCACCCGTTAGGACAATTTGGTTCCCACCCGATCTTCACCAACTCGTGTTAGAAGCCACAAGTTTTCTTCCTCACGTAATAAATGAGTACCAGCAAACGGAATTCTCCGTGAAAGCCCTAAAAAGAAACGCAGAAGAAGAAGGAAGGAACGCTCCAAATGTCACTAGAAGTTCGAAAACCTGAAGTCAGGGTCTCGATGTAAGGAAGGCCCCTTGGTATTGAAGTGGTTCTTCGGTATCAAGGTACTTTTTTTATCCTTCTAACTTCGACGTGGTTCTTCGTGGCTAGCCGTAAATTCCTTGGCATAACCTCCCTAGGCGAGATGCACCTCTCACACGGCGCGCCCTCTCCCCGGCAGGACAGCAGCCAGCTCACCTCCGTCGCTCTCCGACGCAGGTCTCAGTGTTAACCTCCCGAACCTTCTCGGAGCCCGACCGGTGGCGGCTAGAAAGCACGAACCAATCGTCGAGAACCCAGTTCCCAAGACCTCCTTGAAGAAAATCCGTTACCAAAAAATCCTAAACAAATAATTCCCTAGAAGCTTCCTGCCTCCACCAAATCCCACGGAAAGCGTAACACATTCGGCCTACTGTTGGAAAGGGGACCGTTCAATCGGGACTCGCCAGAGGAATGCTGACCGTCGGATTCAGAGAAGGCGGAAAGTTTTAGACAGGAGGGGTGGAGAGGAATTTAGTTGCAGACTCAATGGCGTCGCCTCATCTTCCCTCTTGGAACCATTTCAAAGGTAATAGATCTTTAGTATCGGTACCAATTCCGGCCAAAGGATACAATGGCGGCACGTATCGACATTCACATAATTGGTATTTTTTTTATCATTTAACATATTTATCCAAAAAAATTTGTTACAATTTCAAACAATTTAAAATGAAGAGGAAAGGTTCAGTTGAACCGGTCTCTTAACTCCGGCGGCAGATGGAGCGTTGGTGAGTCAATGCTCAACAAATTGAAGGTTGGAGAGGCTTGCTGTGCATCCATCGGACATGCTGTTTCATTTTCACGGGGGTAATATTATTCACGTCCACTGGAGACTTGAGATTGGGGAACTCTTCAAGATTTAGGTATCTCTTCAGGAGTGTAGTTTCAGTGCTTCCAGCTGAGAGAGACCCCACACCCTCTGAGCCACCCTTCCCCATTTGACCTAATCAACATCCGCGTCTAGCAAAATTAGATCCTTGAGGGAGGGTAGAAATTAATTACTTGCTGCCAAATAAAACTGGTGGTAGGATCCCCAACCCAAGCCTTTACATCTCTTACAACAGTTCCCCATTTCAGCATCATAAGAATTGTTAATCTTTGTTTCTCTGATTTTATCGTGTAAAAAAAAAAAAAATTGATATATATAATCTTGAAACCAAATGTATTTCCATATTGTTTAGCCCATCCGAGTTTCGTGATCTGGCCATTGACTTGAAGCACAACTTGATGTGAAAGGTCTCTCTAACAATAGCATTTGAGGAAGACCAAGTGAGCTTTCATGTTGGCCTTTACGCTGAGTGCACTGAGTATTAAAATGACATCCAACCATCTTATGAATGGTATTAAGATGAAGACTTTTTTTCTTTTCATTTTTGTCATGCCATTGTCCACTTGTCTTGTGTGTGGTTCAGCCTACCATCTTTAGAAGAGAGTAGATGCAACAGTTGAGTTGTCAACCTCCCATTAATTTAGAGAAGATGACAAAAAGTGGTTTCAATGCTAAAATGACATCCAACCATCTTCACGCATCATTGTCTGGGCGAAGTAATTCAGCCTCCCATTTGGCCAGTCATTCTTCATTAGGCCTGGCCCTTGGCATTCAAGCACTTCTTTGGATTTTGTGCACCACTCTTCCTATCATCTGCAGCAGATAAATTCAAATTATGATTCTTGTAGCCACCCCAATTTTTTCAAGTCTTTCAAACACTTCAATTCATCCTAATTCTGGTCAGTTTATTCTTTTATTTGATTATCAACCATAATTGGGACTTATTTGGATTATCAATTTGCGCTTATTTCATAATTCAATCTTGGATCCAGTCCAACAACTTATACAAAAGCCTAAACAAATCCTTAGATCTAAATCCGGATCCAAATCCTAGCTCCATGTCCAAAACAGAACCCTAGATCAAAATCAGGATCCAAATCCCTGCTCCATATCTAAAACAGATCCCTAGATCCACATTCAGATCCAAATAGCAGCTCTATATTCAAAACAGCTCCTTAGATCAATATCCAGATCCAAATATCTGCTTCATATCCAAAAAGGTCCCAAAATCTAGATTCAGATACAAATTGCAGCTCAAGATCCAAAAAAATTCTTTGATCCATATTCACATCTAAATTACAGCTCTAGATCCAAAACAGATCCTTAGATCCATATCTAAATGTCAATTACAGTTCTAGATCCAAAACAGATACATACCCAGATATAAATTTCAGCTCCGTATCAAAAAATAGATCCCAAATCTAAATCAATATCCAAATTACAGCTCTATATCCAAAATAGATCCTTAGATACACATCTAAATCCAACTACTATTCTGAATAAAAAAAGGGTCAATATCCAATTCCTAATTCTAAAACCAGATCCAAGGGATAATTTTAGATCCAGGCCTAGATCCAAATCTCAATTCTAGACTCATTAGATTCCAATTTGTGCCATCCATACAAGTTAGATCGGATGCATATTCAAGATCCAAAATCTAGATGCAAATCCTTATTCCGTTCCAAAATTCTTAATTTAGATCCAATTCCATGCTTCTGCCTCAATCCAGATTTAAATATGAACTTGGATCCAAATCCTAGATTTGAGATCCAAATTTGAGATTCCAATTCAAATATATTGTTATGGATCCATTCTAATCTTTTGATCCAGATCCATCTCCAAATCTGAAACATGGATACATTTTCAAATCGCAACCCATATTCGAGATCTAATTATATTTTCATCAATTGTTTTTATATTTTATAAATCCAAATCCACTCTTCCTCTCATCTGCTGTAGATAAATTCAGATTATGAATAGCATAGCATGTTTCTATAGCGGGTAATAGTGGCACTTTTCTCAAAGTATCAAAATTTTATCATCAATGGAGAACTATATACATTAGAAGTGTTGTTGGATTTGAAGGTGGCACGATCCAATTCGTATGGAACTTCTAGGCCGTCTCACTGTTTAATTCGATTTCGTTCTCTTTAACTCTAGTGCTCAACGGGTTTCAAAGATTCCCAATAAGAAGATGCCATCTCCTCTCAAATGTTGAAACGAAATTAAAATTTTCATTGTCCCTTCGTTTTTGTGAACTTCATTTTTTTTGCCATTTGTTTTTCTCCTCTTCTTCTATACTCCCCAACGATTTCATTTTCTGTCGCTCGTAAAAGTAATAAACAGGAAATCTCTTTAATGTTGTCTGCCGCTTTAATCTCTTCATCCCAACTGTTGTTCCTTTGCAATTTTTTCCTCCTCTTGCTGCTCTTCTTATGTTAAGGGTTGACTTGCTAAAAATTTTATGCACATTCAACTAAATTTTTAAATTTACAAGTAAAATTTTGATTAAAAATATGAGTGTTGGCCCATGAATACTGCCTTCTTCCTTAGTTATATCAACACAATCCGCATGGCATGTGGTTCAGCGTACCATGTTTAGGGCCCCGTTGGATAGCATGGATAAAATGAGAGGATGGGACCAACTAAAAACGCATCAAACAGGGTGAAAGTTCTCCCGTTTTCCGTGAAAAGGAGCGGGGGAAATTTCACCCGCTCGACACCGTCGCATTTCACCCCTCTTCCTCCCTTCGCAGCTCCTCCGCGTTTCAACATTCCTGCCTAGACTTGCCGTTCAAGTTCCGTAGCTCCGTTGTCTTCTTACCGTCGCACCAGAGGCATCACCGCCATGACCGTCGCACCAGAGGCGTCGCCATCCTCTGCCAGTTCTCTTTCTCCCTTTCTCTCTTGCTCTCTGATGCCTTCCCTTTCTCTCTTACCGTAACTTGTTCTTCTCAGGCATCTCACCTACAAGGAAGAGGGACGCAATTGCTAACAAAAACCAAACATTTTCTCGTATCTCATTTTGAGATGAAGGACATGGGTGAGGCAAAATTTTTTCTCGGCATTGAGATTCGTCGAGACAGATCTAAATGTGTTTTAAATCTCTCACAATCAGCATACATCAATAAAATACTTAAAAGATATGGGATGGAGAATTGTTCTCCTATTTTGGCATCCATAACCAAAGGTGATAAATTGAGCCAAAATGATTGTCTAAAGGACAAATTTGAAAAGACACAAATGATCAACATTTCATATGCATTAGCGGTTGGTAGCTTGCAGTATGCGCAAATTTGCACTAGTCCTGACATTTCCTTTGCTATTGGCATGCTTGGTAGATTTCAGTCTAATCCAGGTATGGCACATTGGAAAGCCATAAAGAGAGTCATGCGATACTTGTAAGGGACAAAAAATTACATGTTGATATATCGCAAGATGGACCATTTATAAGTGATTAGCTATTCTGACGCCGATCTTGGAGGATGTACCGATAGTAGAAAGTCTACTACTGGTTTTGTTTTTCTTCTATCAAGAGGTGTCATCTCATGGGGGAGCAAAAAGCAGACTATGACTGCTGCTCACACCATGGAAGCAGAATTCATTGCATTATATGAGACTACATTATAGACAATTTGGATAAAGAATTTCATTTCACAGCTCAAGATAGTGGAATATAATGATAGACCACTTAAGGTTCACTGTGAT
>JAANDH010000225.1:312660-336897 GCA_011799765.1 Nymphaea thermarum | reverse complement strand
AGCTGCTGTTCCAAGTTGAGCTTATTTGATATATACGCTCCAACTTGAGGGGGAGTGTTAAGATATGTTTATATTCAGCTTTAGGCTTAAGAGGGCACTTCTGTAATATTTTTATCTTTTATGGTTCTCTTGTACGTTCACCCTCTCCTCTAGTCTATATAAAGAGGAGTTAGGGCTAATTTCAAGTTAATCAAGTTTTTCTCTCTCCGACTTTATCATTTACATATTTCAATATTTCAGGACATTTGTGATATTTAAACTATCCAACAATGTGGAGGATATTGAGAGTAGCAGCTGAAGCGTCCAGCACCATATGCACAATTACGTAGACATATATGTATATGCTTGTTAATCTTACAGTATGATGATAACAGGTAGGAGAGGGAAGAGGGGGAAGAAGATGACAAAAAGAAAGAAGAAAAACAGAAGGAGAAGTGGAGTGAGAGAAAGAAGAATAAGAAGAGTAAGATTGAGAAGAGGAGATAGAAGAACAAGAGCTAGAAAAGGCAGAGGGGTTGGTTGCAAGAAGGGAAGAGGAATGAGAGACATGAGTGAAAAGCATGAAGAAGCTACTCTTTCTCTCCCCTAGTTAAAATGGTGCAATGATCACTAGGTCACCTAGGTGGATGCTTATACATGTTTTTTACTGGAAAATAAAATATCCACAACAAAAACAAATTTGAAATTATTATATGATTTACAAGAACAACCAAAAATCACCTAGGTGGAGAATGCACTTATCTCTTTTCCATGTCAGCTGCCTTTGTGAATATGACATTTTAGTCCTTTAGTCCTTTGCCAAGTGTTAAACTTTGTTTTGATGGAAAATAACAAATTGTTACGCTGTTTTACTTCCATTTCCATGAAAAAGTGCCCAGGATCGAGCTCAGTACTACAAGGTTATAACCTGACATTCACTTGACGGAAAGAGAAATTCCACACTAAAAAACAAACTTTTGTTCATTGTCACACGTCATTCTTAGATTCCTATGGGTGATTTCTTGTTGCTAGTTATGGGAAAATTTGTGATAAATTAAAGTTTATATAAAAAGTAATAAAAATTTATGAAATTATGAGTGTTCTAGTGTTCCACTCATTTTCTTAAAATGTTGATGAAGATGTAAGTTAAATCTTAAGAGAAATAAGATGCGGAAAACATGCACTTAATATAAAGCACGTTTTGTTAAAGGGAAAATATCACACTATTGTCGCAAGATTTTATTTTTTGGTGAGATTTTCAAAATATCACAGTGCTTTCCTGTGGTAAAAGGGTAACACTCTGTTTTCATGATATTCTTAGAATAGGACAGATATTTGTGACAATGCTTGTGATAATTTCTGTTATAGTTGCTCTGTTTTGTCAGTTAATGACAAAAGACACAACAGTGAAAAAGTAGTATATCTCGATTCTCGACAATGTTCTTGAATCTTGATGAAGAAAAGAAGTATAAAAGGCTAGAAAAGAGACATAGTATTCTCATATATAAATAGTAATATAGATGTTATTGTCCTTGTAATCTCCTTTACTATAGAAATAATAACAATGTCTTTGCATCTTGAATGATGGTTTGACCCTAATCATCTTAAGCTTGTCTTGAGCATGACATCGAACACATGCTAATAAGACATTTTTTTTCCCTCTTAACTGAAGCCTCAAAGGGTGCCCTAAAATGGTGAGGGATCTCCCACCAAGGTCCAATATATTGATACAACAAAAGTATTAGCAAGCATGGTCAACGTCTATCCCTGCTCGTTTTGCTGCATGCATTTTAAAATTATGTTAGGGAGCGTCTGCTATCTTATGGATTGGAAAATACAGAGTTAACTTTCACCTTCTAGATCTGCATTCAACAACATATCTATATCCCATTGGTTGAATTTTTCATGCTTATATGGTTCACTGAATTATGTGGTACATTATTAGGACTCCAAATATGTTTTTGTTAACAGAGGACCAAAAAACTCCAAGGTGCATTTGTTTTGCCATGTCTCCTAATTTTCCGTCCAAACTATTTTCTTAAAATATATATGATTTATCATGTGCTTCATCGTTAAGGATGTGGTTTTTTCTTATTAGCATATTTTCAACTTTTTCTCTTATTCATTTCTTGTAATAAAAAAGCCGGCATTGCAACTTTTCTTCTCTGTAGAGTTCCTCATAATTAGAACAAGTTGTTGATTAGTGGCACTCTTGGTGGGCATTCTCTTTATTAGTAAGATAAATGGGGAGAATTGGACTTTCTTTCTGCTGGCCATGTTTCTGAAGCAAACTCAGCCTCTTTGATTAGAGTACTGATGTTGAAGTTCATTGAATGCAACTTTAACAACAATCTTCATGTTTGATGTTTATTCCTGTTATTTACTGATAGGAAGAGGGTTGGAGGGCTGAAGTTGGCTGATTTACCTGGGCTTGAGGCATTGCAGATACCAGGTTTGAGATGCAAATATTGTTTCTTCTATGCTACTGTCTGGCTGTCTGCAGTTGTTTACACAATTTCTTTTTCAAAATTTGCAGTAGACCAGTGTACTTTAGGCTGAGGAATGGACCAGGCTAGGCCTGCCCAACCTGACCCCTGGGGGGCTTGGACAGGTTGTTTACAGGCCATGCCCATCAAGTTAAAGCCAGACCTAGTCTTAACTGACCTGTCTATTTAAAGTGGGTCAAAATTATGTGTCGGAGTTTGTGCCTACTGCTTTTGTTCAAGAGAGAGATCGTGTGTGTTTTTGATCTCTACCAACCACAGAACTACTAACATGCATGTGCATGCAAAAGGGAATGTGGTGACTTTAGGACATGCTTCTATGTGGTGGTTGCGACTTGCATGGCTCTAGACACCACATGTTTTATCTAAATATAGACATGTATTTAGTGTGTTTTACTTTGATGTTTGAAAATTTAGCGATCTTCAATGCATCATAAGAATCAAATATTGGTATAATAATAAATCAATGGCTAGCAATTCATGAATAAATGGGTTCTTGAAGGTGGTCTAAGAAATTATGTAGAAAACTTGAAGTGGAGTTCAATGCATGAAGGTATTGCTAAATCCTATGAAGTATAGTCAAGGTACAGTGGCTGTACCTTTTAAATGCTTGATTTGTGTAAATCAGACGTACACTTATACTAGTCATACTCACTCTGGATCACAATAAGATATTGGTAATCATGTGAAATCTTAAATGCTATAATTCACCTCGTTATCTGAAAGAGAAATTTGTTCATTGCATGGCTTTCATTTTCTTTAGAAAAAAGGAGTACCTTACAACTTGCAGGCAGAAAGTGGGAAGTCATATGAGCTTTTTTTTTTTCGTTTTCACAATGGTAGGTCTAGATATTAAGGAATTAGGGAAACAGAATGTAGATGTGAAGGAATTAGGGAAACACAGAATGTAGATATGAAGGAATTAGGGAAACACAGCATGCAATTCTGAATTGATACAGTAGACGAGAGGCTTGATGATGATGATGGGATGAGGTTATTCAGTCATGGTGGTAATCTTTTCTCCACCAAAGACGAAGGCTCAATGTCCTAATTTGCATAAAGGGATTGATCAATTCAAGCTGTACATAGTTGCTCTTTGTCCAATCCATGCATGAGTGAGATTTTTCTGGTAGTAACCTAATCCCTGATTCTTTTTAAACCATTCAAGATTTTGATTGCTGATAGATTTTTTGTCATAATCTACGCTTTAGCAGTTTTTGTTATGCAATTTTTGGACTCAAGATGATTGAGCAATCCTTTCCATTCTTCAGTTGAATAGCGAAAAATGAAAGCAGAATAACTTAAATTTTGTCTGTTCCCTATTTACTCAATGTTAGTAGGTGTAGGTACTTTTTCTCCTAATCTTCAAAGCACTTTATTTTGGGGGAAAAATTGATACTTTCGCCCTTGAATGTGCAGATGTATGGGTAATTTTCAAGACCTACATGATACTGTGCTTGATTTTTTACTAAATTCTTTTTTTGGATTGTAGTCGCGGATTTTTTAATTTGGGATGATGTGCAATCCAGAAGCATATTGTTGTTCTTCATTTCCTTTTTTGTTGTTTCTGCCTATCATTGTATGGGAAATTCACCATTTTTTCTGAGCTGTAAATTAGCAGGTAAAAGTTTTTGTTTTGCTATGAGTGTAATGTTACCTCCCTTCCTTTTCTAGGTTCACATGACGGACAAACGAAAGTTGTTAGAGAAGGAGATAATGGTGTTGCATACTCTTGGAACTTAAAGGAACAAAAGTGGGAGAAAGTATTCACTTCTTCCCGACCATGTTGAAGTTTTGTCTCTTCTATTTTAGTGTTTAACCAAAGTTAATCTGTCATGCCCTTAGGGGAACAAATATGAGAAGGCTCATATGCGGTCCTTAATGAAACTCTTTGTCTGTATGCATTATTGGATACTGATAATGTTTTCCTTTTGACTGGACAACTTAAATGCTTTTTACAATTTCACATTTCTGTTATCCAGCATATTGATGTTTCAGGAACTATTAAGTTACTGATCTGAATCTTTTGTAGATTTAACAGTTGAACTAAGTTGATCAAGGTTTCCTGATTTCAGATTGGTGAAGTAGTTGATGGGCCGGATGACAATGCAAGCAGTAGATTTCTTAATGGTGTCAAATATGACTATGGTAGGTCTTATATTGATGGAAGAGCACTGAAATTTTCATACCATAACATCTTTTCCATCTTCACTGACAGTTTCCCGTTTCCAGTGTTTGATGTGGATATTGGAGATGGTGAACCCATCCGCAAATTGCCATACAATAAGTCAGGTCAGTTTTGTTTGGTGGTTTTGATGTGGAAATCATGTTTTACTGCTTTTCTATGCTGGGGAATTTGCTCCTTAAAGTTTCTTGTACCCTTTCTTTGCTATAACAAATAACATTACTTTGACAAATTGATATTTTCATCCAGAACTAATTATTTGTGGTAAATAAAAATGTATAAACAAGATTAATATACCTCAATATATTCCAACAAGAAGTCATTAATGAATAGAGATGAATGATCTAAAGATTGGCGTTTTTGGCCTGTTGTTTGAACCATGTCATGTTTACATGTATGCAATTTGACATTGCAAAGTTGCCTATGCATATCAAAGACTCTTATATTTAAATGGTCACATATGGTCCTTGTGTGGCTGATGTGATTCTGGTGAAGTTCATGAAGTGAGCTTTTGGCAAGGCCTGCCTCTGGTTAATCCAGTAGAAGCTGGCCTTTGGCTCTAGTAGAACCTTTTTGAAGCTCACTTTGTTCAATTTCACTTACTCCAACTTGTGGAGAACAAGGTCCTCTGAGACTTGTATTTCCAAAGGTAGTAGATGTGTATTGGATCTCATATTGGATGACATGTGTTTCTTAAAGAGAATTTGTCAACAGATAATCCATATATGGTTGCGGACAGATGGCTTTTGAACGAGAACCTACCGCTTTCATACCGCCAACAAGTTGTGGAGTTTATATTGCAGAACATTGGACAAAGGGACGCCACAATTGATACATCATTTCATGACCCATACACTGGAGGTGCACACAAATATGGCAGAATATTTTCATGACAGAATATTAATTGATTTCATCGAAGATCTGTTCTGTCTGGCGATCTGGTACTGTTGGCTTATCTGTTCGTTTCATGTTTCAGCAAATGCTTATGTTCCAGGTGAATCTTCTCGTAGTCAAGGTATTCTCAACTCATTTGTAGGATTACCTTTGAATGCATTTTTTCTGTGTAATCTGAATTTTTAGAATGTGCAGGCTTACTTCACTCTAATTTCTGAGATTGTTCCCAAATTTATTTCTCATAGACCTAGTTTGCATTTTTTTCTATGGAGTATGGACCATTCTGCTGTTTTAAAAGATATCCCAACTTCCATGGCTTGATGAAGTCTATCTATTTTATGTTATTTAACGTTCCCCTATAGAAGAGAAATATCAGAATACATTGACAGTACGCTACGACAATATAATGCATTATTATGACAGAAATTACTAATGTAATATCATTGCAACTTTGGTATGGTAAATTCAGTTGTGGAATATGGACGTTCCCATAATTTGAAGCTCTAGTAGCATAAGAATGCTGGTGTCGAGAGTGGGTTCTGCCAAATTTTCTAGTTCAACAGTGTCCATGGCTTGGATTTTATGTGTGTTTAGCTTCATTCACATTGTCTTTTGGGTCATTGTTATATCTTTTATGTGTTCATTTCCTACTTTGGACTGTTATGAACACTTAAATTGGTGGTCAATTTCTATGACTGTGAAATTACTGTTAGTTTTCTCTCGATTTTTATGGGTATTTTGCATATGTATGTGTGTGGATGTTCCTTTAGCTGTATTATGTTGCTTCTCATATTTTTCCTTTGTGTCACTTGCAGTTGTTCAAAAGGTAGTTACTGTCAAGCACCTTCCGAAGGTAAAATTCTCTATGCACCGAACACTGGGTGATATTAGTCGGATGCTTTCATTTAATTTAGTGGTTTTATAAGTTTGGTCAAAGTTGCTAAGCAAATTTAAGTTGAAGTTTTCTCTTTTTTACCATGGAGTATGTAGGGATATGAATGGTTAAGATTTGAATCGAAGATACCGTTAACCAAATTGGCTTTTTTGGATGCTTACATATTTGGATTCAAATGTGAATGGAGAAAAGTCATATCTGAATCCAAAACTTAATTTTAATTTCACAATCCGAATCCGATCCGATTTTTAAACCGAATCCGGCTGACTTTCAAAATGTAAGGACTTTGGATACACAATATCTATTTAAAACTAAATCTTATGTGAATCCAAATCTGATTGTATGTTTATGTATATCTGAATCTGAATCTAAATCCGATCAGACGTCTCTTCTTAAATCTGAATTTGATCTGATCTCTTAGTCGGATACTAAGTCACATGGGTACTTTAGTAAGGTCGCCATATCCGTGTCGCTGTACCCATACCCAAAATGGCTACTTGGACACACTTGGGTACGTTTAGATCTAAACTGCTTAATTTTACTTTGATTTAATTTTTTCCACCTTACTTTTCATTATATTCTTAGAGTTATTGTTCATTAACATATATTGTTTTTATTTATATCACTTGTTTATTAAAGTGTTGCTTTCATTTTGATTTTTTTTTTTTGTGTATTCTTGCATATCTATATATTACATACATATATCCTGCCATACCCCCGTACCCACATTTTTTAAAGTTGTCGTGTCCGTACCCGCATCTCCGTACCCGTTCCCATGTGACTTAGGTCGGATATTATTATTTTTTTTCTATATCCAAATTTTTTGAAATGGTTCGTTTGGATATCCAATCCAAATTGGATATAATGACATTCCTAGGACTATGAACTTTGGTCATGTATAATTCCTTTTGGTGAGTATTTTAGTTTTCGCAGTTCGATATTAACGATGTACCCCTATTATCACAATGGGGGATAATAAGAATTGCTCAGGAAAAGCTTCTTTTGGTTGTAGGAGGGGGATAATAAGTAAAAATTGCTCAGGAAAATTTCTTTTGGTTGTAGGAAGTGTGCATGTGCCCCTGATAGGAAAATTTGGTATGTCTTATTTCATTTGGAACTTGCAATTTCATAGGCATCAAAAGGTCAGCGTAAAGATATATCTGTAAGCACTTGTAAGCTGAACGTGCAGAATTTGTGCTTAGCTCTAGAAGGAGAAAGAATGGATGAGGTCTTCATATTTTATGGGTCCCTATCAGTTTGATCACCATCTTTGAGCTACTGGTCTAGTAGTAGACTTTGAGATGCCAAACACAAATCTGTTGCCAATGTCCGTACTGTGGTCAATAGTAGAGCTGTTAGACTTTCTGATAGATTTCATGGGCGTTCCAATTTTGGGTTGGTGAACAATTTGAAGTTTGGACTTGGATTTGATTTTCTCCTTGTCTTTCAGCAGTCCAACTTAGTGGGGTTTGGTTTGGCTTGATTTTGTTATCAGGTTGCACAGTTTTGATTTCAGGGACATCCATCAAATCTGGATATGTGATGGTTCTGCGGCCTGTTGTTTATTGCACGTGCACCATAAGCCACAACACTATAGTCGTTGTTGGATGTTGTTGGAACTTTTCACTATATTGCCCTCCAAATTCAAGCTGAGCCTCCACAAATATCATCTAAAACCTTCTGAAAAATTTTCTCATTATTTCTCCAATAAATAGCCTACCTCTTTTGAAGCTAATTAGGAAATGAGGCTCTTCTCAAACTTCGTGGTGTGCACTCCTTCTGGGCACATATAGTAATGTCTTTTCATTTTGTATCATACAGCAGATATCTTGGGGATTAAGGCAAAAGATTCTGCTGTTATTTGCATAGTGAGAAGATATTTGCATATTTTCTGGAATCTTATTTTTAGATTTCTAAATGGTCAATATTTTGTTATTGTTGTCCTGTTCATACTTAGACTTCGTAAGCAGCAGAGGAGGATAACATGTACTTATGAGATCTTCTTTTCTTCTTTTGCATATTTGATAGTTTCTCTTATCAGTGTTCATTTATTGGCATGGGGGCTTTGTCTCCCATCCATGTGGTGTAGCTCCCTCTCTCCTTAGGAGGCCTTAAAGTTTGGCCGTGTGCCTTAGACAAACCACTTAAGCCAAGGAACACAAGCAAGTCACAATCTTTTAACAGGCACTCACTTCCTCTTATTCATTAAAGTAAAATACAATGTACACTTAATCTTTCCCCAAAAACAGCACACTGACCCTCTGCTTTTCCTGCCGAAGTGTCTAGTTTTCACTGTCTCCTCTAAAGGACTGTGCTGGTGGCTGTTATATATGCTGTGTGGGTCCCAATGGGAAAAATTTCTACCAAAAGCATGCCAATGATGAGTTATGCAAATAAGTATCCCCACAGCTTTGGTTCCCGTGTGGCTGGCCAAGTGTAGCAGCTGCATGAAGTGGTGCCTGACTTTCTTGGTTGTGTATCGTAAGGCTACGAGGTTGAGCTGTTGTCTTGGATTTCTGGACCTCTTGGCAATGCTTGACTGCTTCTTTGGCGACCTTCAAACTCCACCTCTGCATGGCTTGTAACTACCTCTACCTGCCTCCTTCAGGTCACGTGTTTTTACACACGATGATTACTTTCTGGTTTTCTCAGCATGTTGCTATTCAGCGTTGGTCCACCGTCCTCAGCCTAGCCTATCTTTGAGCAACAATTTGGCTACTTCCTTGCTTGGCAAGCATTTGCCTGTCTTGTTCTTGTGTCTTAGTCACACTCCTTTAGCAACCGTTTGGCAACTGTCTATGTCTGCTGACCAGGTTATGTCTTGGACACCTTCTTGGCCTTTTCTGGTTGCTCACCTGGTTGAGGCACATGGCTTGCCAACTTGCATGGCTGGTCAGCAGCCTTGTCTAATTTGGCCCAACTCCACAAGGCCTGCAACAATTTTCACTCCCAAATGCATTTTAATTGAGGGACCGCCATTTTTCCGGCTGTTCAAAGGCATCCTTGCCTTGGCCTGCACAAGACCTCTTAATGCACAGCCTTGTTGAGACTTACCCATTTTGGGGGCCAACATATATTCAGTACCTTCGAAGTGTAAATTGCCATGTGAAGATTATTAGTAAAGCTTCTCTTTTTTGCCTTAGATATTCATGCATATGATGCAGTGGTACTAGGGGTTTAACTGGTGGAAGCCCCACTATATGTGCATCTCGTAGGCTCTCAAATGATAATTCCTATCAGATGAGGGTTCTGAGTTCTGACATGCTTGTGGATGGTATTTATGTTTCCAGAAAGGAATGCTGCTATTTGATGCTGTTCAGTTTGATGGTATTCTAAGGAAGTTTTTGGAGTTCAATGATACCCTATCGAGTGATGTGGTAAGTATTGAAACTTGTGTGTCTTGAAATGCATATGAAAGTAATATGCTTGCTAGTTCTGATACCTTCTGATGAAATGTGTCGGAAGTTTTCATTGAATTCTCCATGCAACTACAGAAACACTCAAGACATTAGTCAGTGCATTTGTTGTTGCTCCATATGTGCAAAACTTCCTGTTCATTGATTTGGCAGGAACTTGAATTTGAAGTTTTAGTTGGTTTGCAGTAATCAAGTTAATTCGGATGTCTCATTTGCTATAGAAATATAGAGCACAAGGCCATTGTCATTGCCATTTTTTATTTGTTTCTGAACTAATTTATCATTATGGATTAAAATTACTTTTTTTGTTATCCTGTTTATAAGAAAAATTTTGATGTGATATCGTTTTGATCAAATTTGTTAACAATTAATCTTGAAGTTTCAATTCTATACTGTTGGTTCTTTTAGAAAAAGATCAAAGGTATAACCTATTGTGTCCAGCGTGACCATTTGATGGGTTTAGCCTTCTTCATGCCACACTTCTTCGTTCTCATTTTAGTAATAGCATTCTCTATGACAACTTAAGTAACTCTTGATATTTTGGTAATCCTGTGGAATGATCCTTAAGTTTTCAGAACATGACTTCCATAACACATTATTTTCAAGAAAATATCAATTAGCTATTTCATCAAGTCCTAGGGGATTTATTTCTTGTACAGCAAACTGAATGAAGGGAATCTTGTGCTTATCATTTCTGAGACATTTTAGCAAGTAGTTCAGAAACTAAGTGGGTTACATTATTTTAAGAGCATCATTATTATTGTTATGTTGAAAAGAAATTGTGTGCCACACTCATACAGTGACCATCCCATCCCGTTTAGCAAAAACAGAGGGAAAGAACCCCATCGTTGTTTTCTGAGTATGAGAATATCAGAATTGCAAACTTTTTATCTGATCTTAGGAAGCATGCTGTGTTGAGTTGGCAACTCTCCATACCATGTAATGGTTTGCTTCGCTGGAGCTTAATTATTTAAAAAATATAATGTTCATGCATATGCATTGTTTTTGAGATGATGAAGGCCATATAATTTTTTATAGGAGCAATCACATTTATCAATAAAGGAGATGGAGTTGTCCAGGTTAAATGCCATCATAACTGTGTTAAAAGACACATCACATTATCATAGCAGTACTTTTTCTGACATGGACATTCGCTTGTTAGAAAAGTTATTGGACTCATGGCCCACCACCGTGCTGTTCCCAGGTAAGCCTTTGTGGATTTTTTAAATATCTCTGTTGTTTGGATTTAGTTTGTACGAAGATGTGGACTCTTATCTTGGCCTCCTTTATCTTCTGCCATAATGCTCTCTTCCTATTAATGTTGTCTTTTTTGCTGCTTTCTGGCATTTGATTTTCCACTCAATACTCTCTCTCTCTCTCTCTCTCTCTCTCTCATATCATTGTTGTTTCTAAAGGGATTTCATGTGGCTAGCTCCCATCCTGCATGAGGAATTCACCTATATATGCGTTCATGTTCTGCTGTTTTTCCATTGGCATATCTGTATTTGTATTGTTTGGGTTTATTTTTGGTTGGGAGGTGCAAAAAAGTGAACTTGAAGGCACTTGTGAACTCTACTTAGACCAAGGAAGTGTTTGTTTGTTCGTATCGTGCTCCTTCAGAGAGTTGTCATATTCATTCTCTCTTATGTAAAGCTGGTAGTTGTATCTTCACGTAACTTTTGTTTAATGCAAACCCATACACCATTATTAAATTATCATGGATGCTGGTACTCACAACAATTCTTGTTAAGCAATCTGTTTGCAACAATTTCTCATTTGATTCTGGTCCTTTTTGAACAGTAATTGATATTATGAGAATGATCGTATTGCATCCTGATGGGGCCAGATTACTTCACAAGGACGTTGAAGAAGGAAATGGTATCTGAGACTCTACTTTGGCAATTTCATAGTCCCAATTTTTCTTATCATCTCCATTGTGTACCTTTTGATATCTGTCAAAGTTCAATTGTCTGGTGAATGGCATCCATGTCAGTTGAGTATGATATGCCAAAGTTCCTCCGGTGATGCAGCTCCTGAAATCAATTTAACGTTACCATTGTTTTTCCATATATTAATTATCATTTGGCTTCATCTTCCTAGCCCCAGCTTTATACCTTTACCCTTTGGCGTGCTTTCCTCTGGCAGATATGCTTATTCAGATGGTACAGAAGGCCACATCCAACCCGCCCCTTACAGCAAACCTCCTAACTGGTGCCCGTGCTGTTGTAAATCTTTTTAAGCATTCATATTTCCACAAGTGGTTGCACCTTCATTCTAGTGAAGTGAGTTTTTTTCTTTTCTAATATTTTAATTTATTTATCATGTTGAATTCAACCACTTGCATGGTATTTGTTTCACAATCCTGTAAGGCTTTGGTGTTTGTTTCACAATCCTGTAAGACCAATCTGTGCTGATGAAACAAACCCTTCATTATACAATTGGCTTAGAGAGTCTGTACTTATGATAGTGAATTTACAAAAGGGTTGTGTACATGTGAATGCATGTTTAGTTAAAAAGTACCATTGACATCCACCGCGGCCTAGGTGCAAGCTTGATTCCTACATTTTCTATTTCATTTACCCCTGTTATAAAAAAATTTAAAATATTCACGTTTTCAACTATTGCACAGTTATCTAGCCTTCTAGGTCTTCTGAATTGTTGTTTAACTTCCCAATGAATTTTTCTGATGGAGCTTGGCCTTTTGGGACTTTGTCTAGGCATCTAATATTTGATTATGAATCTGGTGGCTTTTGCTGCATTTGCGGATTGCAGATATTATTGTTGCTATTATTATTCTTATTATTATTGTTTTTGTTATTATTATTATTATTGTTGTTGTTGTTGTTATTATTATTATTATATTTTTAAAATTCTTAGTGTTCTTGTGTTTCTAGTACTTGTAATTTGTATCTGCTTCTTAAGCTCAGTTTCTCTCAATTGCCTAATCCTTTCTTTTTTGGGTTCCTCTCTTTGACAATTACCCTACTGCTTTTTGGTCCTTGTAAGATAGTCTACTATACGAGATCGTACTTCGTTTGTTGCACGCAACGTTGCCTTTTATGCCCTTGTTCTAACCCTTTTCCTGAAAATATGCAACTCGTGCTATGGTTGGAGTGGTGGACCCAAGTGACTGTTTATTCATCTGGTTAACAAATATAATGAATATCTTTTCAGTTTTTCATTTTTGGTGGTTTTCGCTGCAGATACTCGATAAATTCTCAGGCTGCTGCACTTCCACCAACAAAAATGTGCAGCTGGCGTATTCCACATTGTTACTCAAGTAAGTCAATGTTCACGTTGTATCTTAGTTTCCTCCTGCAGTTTTGAAAGATCTCAGAAAGTACGCGGTCCATAAGCATTTTATTTCTTTTGATACCAAATAATTATTTCCAAATCTTTGGTCTTTATTATACTACTTGAAAGGTGAGAATCATGTAAACTCATTTGTCAACTTTGATTCCATACCTCCATGGTGGCTTCGTGGCTATTACGTCACTAATTATAGTAGTTTATGCTGGCTTCATGTGTATCTACGTTGTATTAAAATATTGTAAGTTTGTTTTGGTTCCCGCGCAGCTTTACGGTGCTTTTAATTCAAGAGAAGGATCAAGAGGGCCAAGCTCAAGTTCTATCAGCTGCTTTAGAGGTGGGTTTCCTTGTAAGCTTGTTTTATTCAAGGAAACTACGCTATACAAGGTCAAATCAGACTAGGCGTCACTGTGTCTGCTTAGTGCTTCCTGCTAGAATGGAGCATGGCCTGATGATGAGCTGTTGATGGTCATCCGTTTATCTGAAAAAAATTTCAGACTGCTTTTTTACAGCCATGGCCACTTGTGCAGTTCAATGTTAATTCTATTCGATTGATTCCTTAGTATTCTGGTGATTCTGGGTGGCAGATTGCAGAAGAGAATCAAGATCCGGATGCCAAATTCCGAGCTCTGGTTGCAATCGGTTCGCTTGTATCCTTCGATATATGCTGTTCGTGCATTTTAATGGTTTATACTTTTTAGAACCCAACACTCGTCCTTTAATGTTACGGGTCCTTTTTCTAATCATTTGCGTCGAAAGGCCATAACATTGGCTATGCTGCGGTCAGTATTTTTAGACCGTCGTCTTGCTTGTGGCACCAGCAGAACCGTAGTATCCTACATGTTAACCTGTACATGACTTTGCTCTTCGTCACTTTTCACATAATCCTTCATAATGTGAGGCGTCGCTGGACCCAGGACTCCGGATCTGCTTTCTTTTGGTTCCTCTTCGAGTGATCTTTTCATGTATTTATCAACCAGTTTTATGCACTTTTTCCTCATAAATATGTTAATTCTTCCATCCATATCTTTCTTGTTTTTCACGTTCTTTTTTCGTCTTCAGTTGTACTTCTGCCTTCCCCTTCTCCCCAATGAAGAATTCCCGTCTCTAAGTGTTTGTCCTATAAATGCCATCCATATTCTTGGTTTATGTCCGTCTTCAGATTTGGATTTTCTTCTCGTGCAATCTGTCATGTATGGCTGGTTCTTATGTTACTGCACAGTGTTCGGTGCTTTCTAGTATATCGCTTTTCCAGTTGTTCATTTGTTGCTTAAAGGCTGCTACGTATTTCCTCCTTGGCCTGAAGAGCTTCTACTGAAAATGGAAACGTACAGAAATACCACTTGATGCTTGTAAGCCCCCTATCCAGTTTGCCTTAACCTATGGAAAATGCAGATGCTGGAAGGTCTCGTGAAACAGGTCGCTCTCGATTTTGATGTCCAGAATCTCGCAAAGGCTGCAATGAATTCTAAAGAAGCAAAGATTGCAGAAGTTGGAGCTGATATTGAGTATCTGACGAGAACACCGTAATCATTTACGTGTAAGCAGTCTCACCAGTGTTTGTCTTTCTTGTTTGACAGCAAGGGTTACGGCCCTCTACTAGGGTTTCCTGCGAGTTTATGTGCCACAGCCTTCTTGATGGACGCTCTCTGCATTTACAGGACGTACTGTTGGATACGTATCTGGTAAACAGCCAGGCCAGAAGGAAGAAAGTTACCGGAATCCACCTGATACTGTCATTATTTACGACACCTGCAAACTTTTAGTCTGTGAAATATTCTCTGAAACCTTCCTCTTCATCTTTACTGCAATTGATTCATGTTTCTGGGTCTGTGATTTGCACATTATTTGAAACAAGAGAAAACTGATCATTCATGTGTAACAACCATTAGTGGGAAAATGGAAGGGGAAAACGAGTTCAAAGTAGAATTTAATATTACGCATGAGGCTTTAAATTTCTAGCAGAGTTTGCAGTTACGATGGTTATTATTGCAAGTTTTCACAAAGGAAAAACTGAGAAGTTGGATACTACAAAAAGTTAAGTTCTGGACACTCTTCAAGGATTAGGTTATCGTCTCAAAAAACTGTGTATGCCAGAGGGGGATCGCTGGGTTTCTCCTCTTCTAGGCGTCTTTCTTCACCTCTAACTCAGACAACTCTCTTCCACTCTCAGCCACAGCTGCTCTGTGGTGGACATCCACAACCGTTCTACATCTCTGAAGATGTTTTCGGACGTAGAAATTGAGAAAGAGTAGAAGGAGAGCTCCGTTTAGGAAGGAATTGAAGATCCAGGCCCCGATGCCATTGCAACCCTCTTTCCTGAAGTGCAAGGGAAGGACGCCGACATGGGCGGCGAGGTAGCATCCTAGCAGAAGCATCTGGCAATTGCCGACGACCGGGAAGCACGACGCCCGCCATCCGACGCCCGTCCAGAATCTGTACCCATACATGACGGAGTATATAAGCGTGCTCGCTAGTATGGCGATGACCTGAAATGACTGGGAGAACTCGAGCCACAGGAAGGACATGAAAATGAGGATGGAGTGGTTGAAGAGGCGGAAGAAGGTGAGTGGCCGTCGCTGGAAGATGAAGAAGACGGTGCGCAGTAGGAGGAGGAAGCGGGAGATGTAGAACGCATAGGACCAGAAGAAGACGCGGCCGGAGGGGCGGGTGCCGAGTGGGAAGCAGAGGAGCCACTGGATCGGGGTCTTGCTGCGGCGCCAGAGCCAGCGGGTATCGCGAATCTCTGCGGCCGTGGACACGCTCAGCCCCACGAAGATCGTCAGGGAGACGAGAGCCACCGCGAGGCTGTGCAGCGCCGGAAGGGGGCCGAGCGGGACGGGGCGCCTGCGCTTGATGAGGAGGAGGTTGAGGAACAGAGCAATGGCAAGGTAGGCTGCTATGGAGGAGAATAGGAACGACCAAGTTGATCCCCATGAATGGGCACCGCTCCATCTGAAGCTGACGATCACGGGGTGCTCTGCTAGGTAGAACTGCACCCTCTGGGCTCCCATCCTCACCATCCGCATCGCCATGGCTCTCCTCTTTCTCCTCCCTCACTGACTCTTCCTGTTACGGGAGGAGAATCTCTCTCCCTCTCAACCCCCTCGTTCGTCAGCGGATCTTCTCTCTTTTGTTGGTTTGTCGGTTGTCACCTTGCTTCTGCCTTCGATGTGTACCCACCCGTGGTTGGTCTTGAAGTATAGGGCTCGGCCAATTTTTCTCTTTCCACTGCTGCGGGTCTTGTTTGCTCCCGTCTGTAGGCAGCGTTAGAGCCTGGTGGTCGGAGCACCTTTTTAATATCCCAGTTTGACACGTGGGTGGGGGCTTCCTGTCAGCTTTAGTTAATGAAGCCGAACCCATCTCCATTCTTGGTTAGTCGTCAGGTGGCCTGAGCTGGGCCGTTGATCGTCAAAGACCAGAGATGTGCGGTGCCTGAATAAAACCACGCTCCCTGTCTGCTTTAGTAAATGAAGCTGAACCCACCTCCATTCTTGGTTAGCCGTCAGGTGGCCTCAGCTGGGCTGTTGCAAAGACCAGAGATGTGCGGTGCCTGAATAAACCATCCTCCCCCCAAAACCAACTCAGGCTTGGACGGCCTTCGTGTCACGTTGTCCTTCTGCCTTTTTTGTCAGAGACAGCCAAAAGGTCTCGGAAACGGCGCTGGGATGTCACGGCTCTTTGGGATCTTGGGAGATGGGTGTGATCATGTTCCCCGTCTGCAACCCACGAGGTTCCGGCACTGGATGCGATGGAATTGTCTCCGCGTCGAAGCCCCTTCTTCGTCTTCGGCTAAAATTCGATTCGATGCTTAGGGTGCTTGATCTTCGTGGTTATTGGATTCCGTGAAGGCTTAATTGTGGTTGAGGCGGTGCCCACTGGCCTGATTCTTTCGGGAGGGAAGAAGCGGTGTGCTGGATGAGGCCCCGTTTTTCTTCGGTTGAGTGGCGTGTCCTCATCGTTGTCCGATGGGGCGATGTTCTCTCTTGTATGTTGGGAACGAGTCTGTGGTTAAGGTAGCGGCCGCGTAGTCGTTGATCTAGAAAAAGAGAAGAAATTGTTGGCTGCGTTGAGTCCCTCTTTTGTTTTGGAGTGAAAAGGTTTGCCTTGTTCCGTTTACGGGCGTCTTTCTTTGACCTCGATTTTTCAAACAGTTTTGTGACTTTTGTCTCGAAGACCGAACTGCTATCGGATGGCCATGGGAAACGCCTGCATGGGCAGAGGGAGGTAACGAGTAGGTGGAGGTGATGGTTAGAGATGCTAGTCGATATCAGGTAGCCCCCCTTTCTGTACTGTGTTCTGACGGTCTGACGTTAATTCATGCCATGCGGTGTATATATAATAAGATTTTTTTTTTGGCATCAAGGATCATTGGACTATGGAGTGGTGTTGGAGTCCCATAGTCCTATTTCTGTGGGCGCTGCCACGATAGGCAGCGGCTGGCGAGTTGTATTATTAATGCCTCTGAGCTATATACCGCATGAGCATTGTACTAAGTCCTACGGTACATTCAACTTGTAGGGATATGTCAGGTGGAGACAAAAAATAATTTTGGAGCCAGGAGGATATATATTTATTTCTTATAGATTTCGCGGGCGGCCTTAATCACGTTTTTATAATTTTGGAGAGATATAAAGGTTTTTTCTTAAAAAGCAAATGTATTTTTAGTTCTGAGAATCTGCAGGGCCGCATTTGGCTACGCCCCTGGTCGGACTCGTTATATAAGATAGGCCATTGCTTAATTTTACATAGAATAGGTTTTATGTGACAATTAAGTGTGTTTTTTTTATATATTTTATGCTTAAGAAGGATAGTGAAAAAGAAAAATGACCATCAAAAGAGGTCCCTAGCTCGACCAGCTACGCTATCCTTCTTGAGGCGATTGAGTCTCAACCATAACTACAGAAAATGTCTTTTTTATAAAAGAACACCTTAAAAAGGTTAAAACAGGTCTGCTGAAAAAGATGAGATTTTTTTACATTTGTCAGAAAAAAAAAAAAACAAAAAGTAATGTCACCCAAACAAGAGATATCATTTTGATTCATCTTTGGTAGATGCCATGTACTGCGGAAGGTCTCTTGAAAGACTGCGCACAACCAAAAAAAAGATGAAGTACATCCTCCTCCTCTTGTGCACATAGCGGGCACATGCTTGCAAGTTGAAAGCCTATTCGCTTTAGGTTCGATTCCACGTGAACTCTTTCATGCAAGCTAGAAACTTGGAGCGAGGAGTAGAGCCCGACCCCCATATTGTACGGATTGGGAAAAAAACCCCTACCAGTTTTTGTGTGTGTGTGTGTGTGAGAGAGAGAGAGAGAAAGATTGTCGACTTAATTCTCAATTTTCTTCAACTCGAGGGTCTACCCTCTAGGGAGATGCTTCATGGTTCTGTATTCCAGTTAAGTAAGAAGCTTACTTAGTAAAAGCCATGTAGATCTCTTTAGATAAACTCGTTGAACACCTTTAGTTGAAAAGAGTTCAAGAATTCAATATTCATTTTCCGCTCTTATCCCGGGTACAATTCAACTATAGTTCCGTCCTCCATTTAGAGTCAGATTTTGACTCAAAGGTAATCTAGCATTTAAAATTCAGCGCTAGCAGGATCTGTGCGGAGTTCGATCTGCTTTGGAACACTACTTTAGAATAAAGTTGGGCATTGGACCTGGCCAGGCCAACCCAAGGCTTGGCAAAGTCAAGTTTGGGCAGGCTCAAACCCGGTCTGCTTAGTTATTGGGCCGGGGCCGACCGTCAACTTTATACCCGTCGACTACTACTCAGTTAGATGTCTACCCATATTTGTAATCATTAATGTTTTATCTTTTAATATCTAAGAAACCTTTTAAAGTGTGCCAATAGTTTTTAACGGTGCTATCGGTGACACATAAAGAGTTTTTATGGAGGTCATCGGTGATGCATGAAAAGTTTCTAAACAAGCCGATTACAAGTGTGATATGCTGTATATATATATATATATATATAGGGCTAAGTCATACCCGAATTGAGGCCAGCCTGGCTCAGAAATTTTTTTCAATCGGGCGAGCCCAGGTATCAAAGAACCAGCCCAAGCCCAGCCCATCAAGACTGAATATCCAATTACTCATCAGGTACCCAACCCGTTGCCCACCCTTAATTTAGACTAGTATGACTTTGCCTATCACACAATGTGATGTTGGAAATGGTATTCATAATGAGTATTCACCTTGTATAATACAAACCTACTCCATCCCATTATTTCTGTATCCTTGGGAGCTTTTCTGATTTTGGATCGCCATTCACAACTGATAATTCTGAGCATACATGTGCACAATAATTGGTTGGTATTCCCCAATTAGTTGGTCAGGTTGGTTGGTGGATTGGTGAAAGTTCGGCCATCAGTTCGATTTCTATATGTGTTATTCCTCTGCATCGCAAACAGTAGCTGGCTTTACCTTGGAATTGAAAGGAGTAGCCGTTTTCACCTAGGACTTGAACATCGTGGTCAGGAGAAGTGGGGGAGGGACTTTGGCATTTTCCGGGCATCCCTGAAATTATTTTAAAGAGATTCCATGGACGTAAGTTGTAGAGGGTGTTTGTAATTGGAATCCTGTACTCCAAAGAATACAACATTCCTGTTACCAAACGCCCTCTTAAGGGCAACAGCAAAGCACATTCTGGTGATTGTATTCTACACTTTAACTTGAAAAAAAAGCGACCGTTGCTGGGAAAATTCTTTCATTGTCCCCCTAAATTAGATGCATACAGGTAAGCAAATTGAAAAGAATCCAAACTTAATTGTACAACTAAAAGTTATGCATGGTTCTGTAAAAAGTTCAATGTGAAGACCGAGCAGCCGCTGCCCACATGACGTAGTGTCCGCCAATACGCCATTCCTTTTGCTTGTAATATTGTCAGACTTTTTGTTAATAATACTCCACAGGACCGCAAACTGAATTGGATATCTGTTGAACCGTCTTGGATCACATTCGGATTTAAGAAATGACATCTGATTGGATACAAGTTTGGATTAAAATATACATAAATATGTGATCAAATTTGAATTTGGATTGGATTTAGTTTTATATAAATATTCTATATCCAATATACTTAGAGTTTGAAAATTGGACATATTTTGTCAAAAATTTGGATTTGGATTTGAATATGAATGTAAAAAATCAGATTTTGAATAAGTTTGAATGCTTGCTCGGGTTAGCGGGAGACCTGTTGGACAGACATTATAGAATGACACCCTTTGATCAGAGATACGAGCAAGAAGCTTCGATTTTCGATTCAAATTCATATAAGACTTTTCTTTATCTGTATTCGAATCTGAATTTGAATAGAAGTATATGAATATAAGAAAAAACATATACGCCTGAAAGTATATTCGACTTGAATCTGATCTGTTGACATCCCTCAAGAAGCAATGAGTTCCAACTCTCCATTTCAAACGAAATCCTTCCGATTATATGAGACCAGGTTCACTCTGTATTGGAATACATTACTAGGCTGTATCATGGCTATGCAAAACTGATAATAAATTAATAATGCTTGAAGTTGTTTGTGCAAATTTTTCCATATGCATGCAACTTATATTGCTTATTGGACAATGATTTTATCACTGAACTTTGTGGATTCCTATCCGAAGCTTTTTTTAGTTGAACTCAGCATCCCAATCTTTTCCCATTTTTATGTTTGTAATGTAAATAGAACAACTCTTTCCTTTTCTTTTCTGACCAAAATCTTTCTGAGCTTCTTTTAGTTAGCTTTGAATCGTTGATGGTAAGAATTTTTCTCCAAGTGAAAATGTTTGAAGTATATATTTTTATGTTTCTGACATGGCAGGGCAAATCAAGGATGACAGAAAAATCTGGGACAATATCAAACACAATCAAACAACGAACGACTTATCTCTGAACGTCCAACACCCTAAATCCGTTAATAATCAGGTTCTTTTGTCGTTCATGATGGATTCAAGCTATCCTTTTAAGCTCTTCTGACTCCATTTCGACTCACACCTCAAAAATCCACTTTTTGCTCGCTCTAACCGTTAACCTCTGTTGGTCCTCCGCGATGCAACCGGCTCTTTCGATCTGCAGCAGACGATAGAAGCTCCCAGCAGCAGGTTTCTCTCTCTTTCTCTCTCTCTCTCAACCAGATGGAGGTCAAACCCCTCCCATCAATGGCATGAATTGGGCCTCTCTGCTAGCGCAACTCCTACTCCGTCCTTTTCTGGAACGAGATGAGGGTTTGTCTCTCCTTTTCTCATTTTGGTTTTTCTTTCTGAGGCTTCAGTGGCGGACTGGCCGTTCCTGTGCTTCTCCAGCGGCGACGAGGGCCACTGGGCCAGTGGTTCTTCCACGATGCCCCCATACTACAAAATGGTCAGTGTGGGACTGGCCGTTCCTGTGCTTCCTGATTGATTTCCGGTTTGAACGCAGAAGATGAATTTCATGGGCTGTTAAACTCCGTAGGGTTTTGCTGTTACGGATGCGTTTTAGTGTTTGTTTGTTTGCATTCTTCTTCTCATTGGCGTTACGCGGTGCGTAGCTGTGTTCAATTTGGTCGAATTTCTGTTTGGAGATGAAATTGAGCAGAAACTTGAGTGAATATCTGGATGTATGGATTATCGTGGGGACCATGCATGCTTTCCCTTTGATTTCTGGTGTCGTTCTGCCGTTTTTGTTTGGATTTTACTGCTGCTGTTTTTTGCCCTACTTTCGTTGTATGTCTACCATTTTTCATGTTGAGATTCTAATTTAATGCTGATAGACTCCAAAATGTGTCATGTTTCATGTTGTTTAGGCACATAATTTAAAAAATGACATTTTTTATCTCTACTTAGTGTATTTTAAAATTGGGTCCAGGCGAAGCTACCGTGAGATTCAAGTGCATTTATTTTCTTAAACTGTGCCAGGATAAACATTGATTGTAGAAGAAAGCTGCCAATGGACACTGAATTTCTGATGAGAGACAAGCTTGTTCTCCGAGGTTTGATGTTCCATGGTTTTCATGGTGTTCTCGAGGAGGAGAAGAAATTGGGTCAGAAATTCTTGGTTGACATAGATGCATATTTGGAACTTCAAAAAGCTGGTGATACTGATAACTTGGATGACAGTGTGAGCTATGCAGATATTTACAAGTAATGCTGATTCACAAATGCTATATGGTTCTCTTAAGTTTGATTTGAAGTTTAACTGTGACTAACAACTAATAACGTTGTGAATTTCACACATTAACTTTCTTGAAGCTATCTGACCATTTTCCTGTAGGGTTTGATAAAAAAATCCGGGTTGGCCTAACTCCAGGTTCCATGATGCAGATTGTGAATTTGATCTAACTCATACCAGTGTAGTTGCAGATCTGTCTTCTTTTCCTCACATTCATAATGGCTTGAAATTGTGACCAGTGTAGTTGCAGATCTGTCTTCTTTTCCTCACATTCATAATGGCTTGAAATTGTGAGTCATGTGCTCTAGGCAGTCTGTCGTTCTGTGCTAATAGATGAGTTTGTGGGGGTTCTTAGCGTGATGCTCTCTGCTGTTTCTTCGGTTTTATTTTGACACCAATCCTAAAGTCTCAGATTTTCCCTTCTTAAACACATGGATCGATTTTACAGTATAGATTCTCGTTACCTCCCCTAACTTCTGGAATTGTATTTGGTTTGATTGTATAGGTTTCTCTGTGTTCAACCGTTTTGAGTTCACCCAAGGCCTGCTGAAGGTGTTGAATTGATGACCTTTGCAAAAACCTCACTAGGTGTATGGTACAAAACTGTCAGGAATTTACTGGCGCTGTTTGTGTAACAACTATTTTGCAATGATTGATAGAAGAAATAATCCACTCCTTCCCCTGACCCACAAACACTACTCACCCACGCCCCCTCCCTCATAGCCGCCGCAATCCCCACCACCACCCTCATCTGCCTCTTCTCCTACTCTCTCCTTCCCCCGATTTGAGAATCCCGGTTCAAGTGCTGCATCTTGGTCTCTCAAAAAATTGCAGCAAAATTGTTTGGCTATCTAGTGGTTGTGTTTATGACTAGAAAAGAGAGTGATATTGGAAAAAGTTTGGCTCTAAACTACATCGAATCTCCATCTGGTAGAATTGTGGCCTTATATGTCGTCGGCCTGCTCTGCTTGTCATGGAAAGGAACCTTTGTCTGAACTCCTATTGATTGCAGCAGCGAAACAGGCATTAATGGCTTCCAAATTATCATCATCATCAGTTTTTCAATTGAAGATCTTTATGAATGGGTGCTTGCATGGCATTCTTTTCCTTTTTCTTTTGTTGAAGCAAACACTGAAACACATTCCCACAAGTAGTGGAACCACTATTGCTGGATATGCTTTAAGATTCGATATTCTAAATCTTGTTAGCCTTAGTTTATTAACCATCTTGAATTTGGTTTTTTATCAGTGTTTGAGCCTGTGTTTGTTTAGTTCCTTCAGTAATCTGATTCATTGTCTTTTGGCTCTTGGCAGCCTGGCTAGAGAGGTTGTTGAAGGACCATCGTTCAATCTTTTGGAGTCTGTTGCTACCAAGATTGTCAAAGATATCTTTGCATCCTATCAGCAAATTTCTGCAGTTCGTGTGAGAGTTGGAAAGCCTCATGTGGCTGTAAAAGGCCCTGTTGAATATTTGGGTGTTGAGATTTATCGGAGCCGGACAAATATGAAGTGATTGATTCCTTCTCTTTCCAGAGAATGTTTTTATTTTTAGTGATCTTTGCACAGGAAGACGAGATCAATTCTCTTTTCTTAACGTTTTCTCTTTCACCGGAACGCTTTTATCTCTGTGGTTCTTTGCGTTTCAGGAACAATACAAGATTGGCTCCTCTTTTGTTATTTGTCAATTTAACTAAGAGCCATCTACTTCACAATGTTCAGAAATTGGGTTCTCCATTCTTCAAATGTATGCTTTATTCCCTCTTGTGCCCTTGATAAGTTGTGTTTTCATGAAAAATAGGTGTTGCTAGAGTGCTCATACAATGCCATGAAAGCCATTTGTTTAATAAGGACCAATCCGAAAGTTTTGGTTTTCTGATACGACAACATGATTTGAGTTGTAAAGTGTAATAG
>JAANDH010000225.1:288567-312560 GCA_011799765.1 Nymphaea thermarum | reverse complement strand
TATATATATATATATATATATATATATATATATATATATATATATATATATATATATATATATATATATATATATATTCAGCATCTGGCCTGAAGGGGGTCTCTATCTAATCTAAAATCTCTCCTTCACATTCTTACTCCAATTGATCAACTTCCAAACGTTCTCCACCCTTTTTACAAATTCTGACTCAGAATTTTATTTTGTTTGATGGACTTGTCTGTTATGTGGACTCCATAACTTCCGAATTGCAGTGTGCAGTGCCTGTCTTCAGCAATCAATCGTCCATTTCTCCTGAACCGTACCCCATCCAGTGCTTTTCTAACTCCATGAAATATTTAGAGAAGTATCTTTTCGTCAAAACCTTGTGCAGGTACTTGGGCATGTAGATGATTTTGATTCTGGTGGGATCCAGCCTTTATCAAATTCAACGGGTCGGATTCTAAGTAGATCACATTTAGAATTGGACTTCGATTTGAGCGCTCTTCTTTGGACTGGATTTGGATCTGACTAACAAAGATCAAACGTTTATATGCAAATGTGCCCAATCGTTATTGGATCTCAGTTGGAAGGATCCAGATTTTGTTATGGAATTGCATAATGATATTGAATCCAATTAGTAATCGGTCCACAGGTTGGTATATATTTACCCATTTACATTTCTAAGAGGGCACCTGATGTTAATGTGTATAGATCAGGAAAAAGGAGAATTGATCGATGCCATCAACAGATCCTGACCCCAAAAATTTCAAATTTTCCAACCACCTTCAAAATGATGGCATCAATACAGCAGGTGACCGAAATTTAACTTTGCAAAATTAATGCCCCGTTGTTATATTTTTGTCTTAAATGGTGGGGTGTGATACTTAAGTTGTAGGGTGCACTACTGTCATCACTGATGCCGATGCAACCCAAGGCCCCGGAGGTAAGGGGTACTTCAAACATCTTTTCCAGTTAAGAAATTGTTAACCTCCTGTTCATCCTATTCACCGGGCATGAGTCAACTAGAATGACAAGAATCTTCGAACTAAATTCCCCGTTTCTTGCCTTGCTTCATCATCAATGGCTGTTGATAATCGCAGAAGATTTTGACAAATCTCAGTAAAGGCGTTCTTGATATTGACATCAGAGATAGGCGAATCTCTGTATGTATCTAAATCTACCAAGAATCATGTCTATATGGATCTGTTTCGGGTTTGCTCGTATCAGAAACTTTCAGATACTTCTGCTCAAACAAATACAGAAACATTTGTTTGTTATTATTTTATGGAATAAAAGGAAGAGTGCAAGCCTATTTCAAAAATTAAAAGAACTCCAAAAAGAAAGCTTTGGTTCTCAGTTAGACATCGTATTGAAAGCAATCACTTGGTCAAAATAAATGGCTATAACATCTCCCATGGATGCCAATTTTCCGTCGCATTCCGGTTCCGTTTCCTCCTTGGTTTACCTAAAAACTAGTAATAATAGTCAAAGAATGCTTAGATTCAAAGCAAATAATGCAGATTTATCTAAGCCACAATTAGCACACGACAAATTGAGTACTTAAAGCCATGAGAATCCAAAGCGTTTACTTAAAGCTCAGTCTGCCATGGATGTTCATGATTCATCTCATGTGGGGGCTTTTGATAGCTTCGGATTTTAGATTAATTTGTATAACGAACTTGCCAAATGCAATAGCGACTTCGCACTAAAATCCATGGTTTACCAAACTAAGGAATATTGTAAGTCAGACATGGGCCTACATTAAGATCCACATTCATACATTTCTACATTAATCATCAATTAGGTTAACTGAGATTTCAAATATAAAGATTGTGGTACTCCTCCTTTCTAGCAGGCAGTAGTGCTTATAATCTAAGCACACTCGAAAAGCGCCACGTACAAGCTTACAATTATTTTGATTCCAAAGGGGATTGGTATAATGGATGCAGTAGGGGCTGGTAGGCAGTCGGTCTTTATTTCGAATCTCTAGGGTGTCAACTTTCTGTGCTGTAAAAGAGGAAGGAGGAGGGACATTGATGCTCAAGTTGGAGGGAGCCTTGAGGCATCCGAAGCAGACCTTGTACCATAAAGAAATGAGATGTTGAATGGGGGACTCGGTCTTCTGCGAATGAGAAACCATACCCTGCTCATTGAATTGGCCCTTTCGAAGCACAAAAAAGAATCAGTGGAAATTAAACAAGAGAAACTGATTTGTTATTATTTAACCAATTAAGTTTACGGATGACCTTGGGAAAATGACGGCCGTGTGGAGTTTGAACAGATCTCTGCTGACTTCTCTGGCTCGGAACATGTCAAGTCTGTCTCTTTCACTTTCTAACAGGATCATACAAGTTCTTAATGGTCCTTAGTGCATTGTTGACAATAATTGTTTGATTCAGTCACTGTCCAAGTTAATATTATTGTTAATATAATATTTATTCAGATTAGGCTAATCAATCATCAACTCCCCAGTCCCCACATGTCCAAGGGATTGAATATTATCTCATTCTGCATTTTTTGCGTTAAAGCCAAACGAAAAATTCCAAAAAAATAAAATAATATGTGAAACCCCAATCGGACTATATGAAATGACATGATATTGTGCGCAAAACAACTAATTACTATATTTATATGTACGTTTTCTTTGTTCTTTACATGATAACACAAACATTAGTTCCCAAGTTTATGTAGAGATAATAGAAAGAAAAAAACAAAATGATAAGAAATGAATTGAAAATTTTGGAGAACGAGAAAGCACTTCCTATCATATGGTTGTGATGACATAATTGAATTAGTTGCTAAAATTCTTGATCCATATTTCAAGGTAAGCTTATCATTTTTTTAAATATTTTTCAACTTGTTAGATAAATTCCTTACCATGTTTTAAAATTATTCCTTTAATTACGTAAATATTAAGATCATCTATGAGTCGATGATGGCACTGACCATGTCCTCGCATGGGTGTTTACACCAACCATTAGATGTTATAGAAAATGTCATAGCTAACAATCGGATTTGATATGTAATTACACAATGCGATGACTGGTCAGGAAAAGTGTGACAATTTTTTTCTAAGTATTATAAAATGAATTTGATGATGATATTTTTCCTTTTAAAATTTTTGAAGGTACAAATGATCATATTTAATGTGTCTTTGTTTATGTCATGCATGTGAAAAAAAAAAAATCACCCTCTATTTTATTAGCAATATATTATTTTACAAAAGAATTTTATCTTGATACCAAAAAGTACAAAAACATTTTTTCAATTGTGAACTTCATGTCGAGCACGTTAACGTCATATGCTATTAAGTCAATGAACCGAATGACCGACCAATTGAAATAACACATATGAACACACACATATGTACATATCAGCTACTTATGTGAGTAGATTTTTTTTTTTTTTTTTTTGAATTTTGTGTTGTTGAAAATTGTCTATGGCAAAGGCTAGTGGTTACTTGGTCATGGTTTCAACAACCAAAATCACTTTCTACGACGCTTCTTGATACCAAAAAAAAAAAAATTAAAGGTAGCAACATAATTTTAATATATATATATATATATATATATATATATATATATATATATATATATTCCTTTGTTAACTTTGTCAAACTAGATTCGTCTATCTCACTCATGAGGGCTGTTTGATTTACCATGATGAAATGAGATAAACATAATAAGAAAAAAGTAATAAACATTTTTATTATCAAGTATTAGTTGATTCTCTTTTTTTTTTTTTCATTTGGTCAGCATATATATATATCGAGTGAGAAAGCGAGTCGTGACTCTGGCTATCCAAAGTCACTTAGTTATCTAACTAGAACCATCCATATGATCTAGATGGATGATTAAGAAAAAAATATAAGAACTAATATTAGATGATGAAAATGTCAATCATTTTTTTTTTCTTTGTTTCTCTTAACCATATATCATAATGATGGATTAAATTGTCTTCTTAGATGGCTAGGTGATTCTAAAAAGCCGGAGTCAATATATATATATATATATATATATATATATATATATATATAAAAAGCATGAAGTAGGTGTCCTCGGAAACTTTCATACAATTAGATGACTGATTCAAGCAATCAAATTAAAAGCATGCTTTGGGGATAGAGGGTAGTGACGACGCCATCCCTTGGGAGTCTCTCTATTGAACGAGTAACGGTGGACGCCGGCTTCTTTCTCCATTCTCTCACCGCGTTTTCATCTTCTTCTTCTTTCTGCACAAGTTTTGTTTCGGTCAAAATTTTGTCCAGTTCTAGAAACCGGTTTTCCTAATTGTCCTTCTGCTTTCGTATTTCCTAAATCAGTCTTCCTCTTTGGCTTTTACCGGATCCAACCTTCTCCCACTTTGAGAAACATCCGTGTCTTACTTTTAAGATTGTACAAGTAATAACTCGATAGCTTAAATTTTGAAATAAAAATGACAAAATGTTTTAGCTGATGGCGATCTCTCCTGATACCACTAATTGAAAATACAATATTACTCAAGTTATGTTTCTTGTTTCTTCATTAGATTTATTCTTCCAACGGGGAAGAATGCATTAGAGCTGTAGTTACTATTGTTCGATAAAACTGTCCATCAAGGGCTGAGCCAGTGGGCCGCATGAAAAAAAAAATTATATGTAAATTTATAAAAATTTTGAAAAATGATATTTTGACCCTAATCAAAATTCAAAAACTTTAATTCAACCCGCCTCATAATCGATAAAACTGTCCATCAAGGGCTTAGCCAAGGGGCCGCATGGGTCTGGGTCTCAGCTCAATTCAAACAAAAAAATTTACATGTAAATTTAATATAAAAATTTTGAAAAATGATATTTTGACCTTAATCAAAATTTAAAAACTACCCGCCTCATGAAAAATTTCCTACTCTGCCCTGTCTATGCCGTTTCTACATTGACGTGTTAACGAGAGGAACTTTCGTTGGCAGATGCAAATGGTGAACATGTCTTGTGCAAAACAGCAAATCACAGGGAACCTTACCCAGTTTTGTGGTTAAAGGAAAAGAAGAATCGGAGAAATGGTTGGTTAAAAGAACGAGTAGTTGTAGAAATATTCTTTTATGATAGGGACTACTAAAGAAATATGTTGCTTATTTTTATTTAATAATACGTTCTCCATACTTACCCCTTTTGGCTGTTGTCGAGTTTGTATTCTCACGGATATGCTTATAAATAACAATCTTTCTATAATGATCCCTATAGTGTAAAGCTATTTTCTGAAATCATCTTTTCCTTTGAAGTTTTCCAGAACAACCCTCAAGTTTTTCTTAACTCGAACAATTTCATTCACAATGGACCGTTAGGTTGAACTAATTTATACAAATAAGACTCTATACAAACTTAAGAGATCAGCTGTGCAAGCTTTAGGATTACAAAATGCAAACCCAATTTTAAATTTACTTTTATATTGTTTCCTAACAAAGTCGCGTGTCAACCTGTCCAAACGACTACCTGACCAGTTTGAAACATTGAAAATAAATGGCATGTATATAAATATGAAATAATGCGGGACTGTTGTGGAAAAATTTCTGTAAAATAAGAACCATCACGGAAGGAACCTCAGTTGCCACGCTTTCTCTTTTCCTGTAGTCGGTCTTTTCGTCGATGATGTATTGAGATAAAAAAAGAAAGAGAAATTGTCAAAGGGATGGAGTTCGACAGTCAGTAAAATTCAGCCAACTCGTATACGATGTTCGGCAGACAATTTTGGCGTCAATATAAACGATGCAAGAACAAGAAGGAGACGAAGGAAAACGGTGGCAAGCGAACGCCGCTCCTGTTTCTTCTTCTCTCAAGATATATAGCCAATCCAACTCTATCCTTCCTAGGAAGAAGAAGAAGAAGAAGAAGAAGAAGAAGAAGAAGAAGAAGAAGAAGAAGAAGAAGAAGAAGAGAGTATTTTCCACTGATAACGAGCAAGGCAAGTGGGTTACTAATCGATGGCAACGACGACCCAAATCGCGTTTATTGTCACGATCGCAGTGTTGGCACCATTCTTCTCGATCGCCGGCGTCAATGCCTCCACCAAATTCCGGGAAGCCCCGAGATTCGACAACTCACCGACCTGCCCGACGATCGGAGGCGCGACCGGATCCGCGGCCAGCAGCGACGCACTCTGCGTCAGTGGTCTGACGCACGTCGCCATGACGCTCGACACCCAGTATCTTCGCGGTTCCATGGCAGCAGTTCTGTCTGTGGTGCAGCACTCCGTCTGCCCGGAGAACCTCGCCTTCCACTTCGTGGCGTCCGGCACAGGCGAAGAAGAGGCCAACCTAAGGGACACGATTGCCGCCACGTTCCCTTACCTTCGGTTCCACGTCTACCACTTTGACGCCGCGGCGGTGGCGGGGCTGATCTCGGCTTCCATTCGGCCTGCGCTGGACCGGCCGCTCAATTATGCGCGGACCTACCTGGCGGCGCTCCTGCCGGAGTGCGTCTCCCGCGTCGTCTACCTCGACTCGGACGTGGTGCTGGTGGACGATATCGCCAAGCTGTGGGGCACGCAGCTGCGGCCTCGGTCAGTGGTAGCGGCGCCGGAGTACTGCAAAGCGAACTTCACTTACTACTTCACCAGCGCATTCTGGTCGAGCCACGCGCTGTCGCTGACGTTCGCGGGGCGGCGGCCGTGCTACTTCAACACGGGGGTGATGGTCATGGACCTGCGGCGGTGGCGCGAGGGAGGGTACACGGCGAGGATCGAGGCGTGGATGGAGCTGCAGAAGCAGGTGCGGATCTATGAGCTGGGGTCGCTGCCGCCGTTCCTGCTGGTGTTCGCCGGAGATATAACGCCGGTGGACCACCAGTGGAACCAGCACGGGCTGGGAGGGGACAACTACAAGGGGAAGTGCAGGGGGCTGCATCCGGGCAGGGTGAGCCTCATGCACTGGAGCGGCAAGGGCAAGCCCTGGGTCCGGCTCGACGAGGGCCGGCCGTGCCCAGTCGACGCGCTCTGGGCCCCCTACGACCTCGCCCAGCCCCAATTTGTCTTGGACTCGTAGCCACATCTCTCTCTCTCTAAATTGGTTACTGTTTTATATGAGCCACATTTTAAGGGCTTGTATTTGTATAGTCCTTGTTGGAAGGAGGGAATTGAATGTGGGGGGACACGAAATACTAGTTCAAGATGTAAAAAGATGTTGAGTTCTTTATGTGATATATTTTTTGGCAGTTTCATAAGCACAAGTTGAATTTGTGTACTTTTTTCTTTGTTTGATAGCTTAAATACACGTCTATGAAATTGGAAATGAGTTGGGGACCTCGCAGATCTTGGTATTCATTAGCTCCTAGAGAGGGACTTGGAACATTTGATCGTCCATTTTTCTTTTTCTTTTTCGCTTTATCATACGTTCTTAATTCCAATCTTTAAGGCATTTGGTACCAAACGAATCCATCTATCTAATAGTTTCTGATCGAAATATGTTATTTTGAAGAGACATGAACAATGTTATCGAGTTGACATTAAGAACAATGTATGAATGTTCATGAATATGCCTCAAAGTTAATAATGAGCATGGGGCTTGGGTACCAACGGGTATCTAGTACCTGATACCCGGTCGGGATCCAAAAAAAAAAAAAAACTGACTCAGGCTAACCCGATAATGTATCGGTTTGACTCGGGTTGGGCTGGGCCCAAGCTCGGGCTCAAGTTCCAGGCTTTGGGTCGGGCTCGAGCTTAGGTTTTGAGCGTCGAGCCGAGCTAGGGCACTAGCTTTGAGCATTGGGCAGAGCTTGGACTCAGGATTTGGGCCGGCCCAAGCCGATGCCTAGGCCTATTCAAGATAAAAAAAAAAAAAAGTTCATGGAACTATGTATGATACAAATGTCTCATAAATCTGCTCCTATTTTAAGACAGATTTATGGAACATTCAGGCGATGTTCTTAATGCTAAACCCCCCAAAACACTCAAGGTTTAGTAATGATCAGCAAAAGAAATATGAAATTTTAGTAGGCATGGCTAGTAGGATCAGCTCCATTTACTATCCAGTTTTAGCATGGGTCCGACCCGTTGACACTCCCGAGTCTACTCCGGCCCCCCACTCGTCAAAACTTAGCCATGCAACTTGGCTTGTTCATTGTTTCTTCCTTCTTTTTTAAAATTATAACTGAAGTTCCCACTGAACTCTTGACCTTGTTCCATGCAGCTTTAGTCAAGCCCAATTTGTCAAACTAGGCAGGTGGCACCGCAAGCGGACACGACGGGGCTCAGCCCGCCCCTCCCACGGTTTATTTATTTATTTATAACACAAAGACCCGGATTGGCCTAACTTTGACTCTCTAAATTTGACTTTCAATCAGTTCGGGACATAGATACAGACCGGAAATTGAATTGCATGCTGGTCGAAAACCATGATACATTTTAGAACCAATCTTCTGCATTCAGTCTTGCATGCACATCCAGTCCAATTTATAACTTCTGTCGGTCGATATCCATCGGGACTGCGCCACCAATCAACTCAAACCACCGGAATTCCCAGCCGTTCTTTTGAGCGGCATCGGCATTGATCGGCCTGAGTTGGTAGAGCCCGTCGGATGATTTTCCTTTAGAGTTATATATATATATATGTACAATGCATCGGATCATTTGCAAAAAGATGTCAGAGGATTTCTCTGTTCACGACTTCACGTTATACATGTAGAGACTCAGACATATATACACATATATTCACACACACACACAGCCAAACTTGCTTGCAGAACTGGCAATACTCTTCTGCTATGTTTGTTAGTAGCGGAGCTCGAGAACCGCTTCCAAATCAGCTGCTATTGGTTTGCTGTGATGCCTGCTGTTGGACGTATCTCAATAAAGTGTGGAAGGGCATGAGGAAAATCGAGGCTGTAACCTACTTATGCTGCTGCGTCTAATCTTTGTTCAGACATGTTAGACGCAAAGCTGCATCAATATTGTTTATTCTGTTCTTGATTGTAAAGGGAAAAAATAAGGCTTCCCAAATTTCTTCTTGATTCCTCTAGCTGTTTTTACAGCATTGTATAAAGTGTGCATTTTCTCTGTCATAAAATGAACGAGACACTTTCAGCATGCGTCGTCTTCTTTGTTTTCCCATCTTCCTTTTTGTGTTCCCATCGCAAGCTCTGTTTAAGTCAGAGTGTTCTGTTCTTTGCATGGCATCTGAACATTAGGTGCTCTTTGGTCTCTCGTTCCTTTACTTGCCAGTCGTGGTTGAAATCAAAACCCGGTCTAAATCATCACTCATCTAGCCAAACCTCAAATTTTCAATTATCAGACTGAAAATGCAAATCGACTTCTATTCTAGCTAAGTAGAAAACGTCTGTTGATCAAACTGAAACCAACATTGATCAGACATCAATTCAGCACACTGACGAACAGCTACCTCAAGTCTTATTCTCACAAAGAGTAAGGAAACTGTCCAGTATTAAAAGATTTATATTGTAATATGGCTGCTATAGAATCACCAAGTGCACCTACATTAAGGTCAAGTCAAGCGCATCATTACCCTATTTCCAGGTATGTATAATTCAAAAAATTGTCAGCTCCCTATAAATCTTTTGCATTTTCCATCTTTCACGAGTCTCAACCTAAATTCTATAGTGAAGCATTACAACATGAATGCTAGCATCAAGCAATGGTAGCTGAAGTAAAGGCCTTGACAAACAGTGGAACATGGCCTCTAGTTGAATATCCTCAAGGAGTATGGCCAATTGGGTGTAAATGGGTGTATACGATTATCTGATGGTATGTTGAAAGACTCAAAGCCCGGCTTATTGCCAAGAGCTATCTCAGGTGGAAGGGTTAGACTATACTGAAATCTGTGCCCCAGTTGCCAATACAGTGAGGTGCCTTCTTGCCATTGCAGCAAAATGCAACTAAAAGCTACACTAGATAGATGTATACAATGCTTTCTTGCATGGAGATCTGAACGAAACCATACACATGGAATTGCCTCAGTGATATGGAAGAAGGGGGAAAGGCGAGTCTGCAAATTAGACAAATCATTCTATGGTTTGAAGCAGGCACCTAGGAATTGGTTTATCAAATTCTCTTATGCATCTATGGCCTATGGTTTTGTTCAATCAAGGTCAGATCATTTTTTGATTATGTTGGTCAAAGTTAATTTATTCATTGCAGTCCTTGTATATGTAGATGACCTTAGCATTGCAGGAAATCAAGATGAGCAAGTAATCATATTCAAGGAATATCTAAATCAGGTCTTCCACATGAAAGATCTTGGCATGATTAAATTCTCTCTTGTCATTGAATTAGCTAGAAACAATGGAGGAATATCTATATCACAAAGAAAATATATGATGGATATTATAGAAGAGGTCGGTCTCATCAATGCAAAACCATCAGATGCTCAACATCGTACTTGGTCTAAAGCTTATGGAGAGCCTCTTGAAGATGCAACTAACTATAGAAGACTGGTAGGTAAATTGATGTACCTAACCATTATGCGTTTGGATATCCTTTATGTTGTTCATGTACTCAGTAGATTATGCATAAGCATTGTAAGGCACACTCGATGCAGCTTTGAAAGTAGTTAGATCAGTGGCGGAGCCAGAGAGAAGGGGCGTGAGAGAGAGGGTAGGGCCAGAGAGAGGGGTGCTTGGGCCAAACTAAAATTTTTTAAATTTTTACATTAAATTTTTTTTTTTTCCGTGGGCTGGGGTAGGGCCATGGCCCAGGCGCCCCCCTGAGTTAGATATCTCAAAGGCACTGCTGGTCAAGGAATTCTATTTTTCAGCCGAAATTGAGCTGCAAATGACAGTCTACTGTGATGCAGACTGGGCAGCCTGCAAGGAAGCTCAAAAATCCATTTCATTATGTAATATTTCTTGGGTAACTGTCCCATTTCATGGAAAACAAAAAAACAAGACAATCTCAAGATCACTAGCTGATGCGGAATACCACTCAATGGCAATTGCTGCATATGAAGTAGTGTGGCTGAAATCCCTCGTGTAATTTGAAGGCAGATCACCCAACACTAGTCAAGATGTTTTGTGATATTCAAGCCGCTATACATATTTCTGCTCATCAAGTATTCCATGAATGCACAAAACATATAGAAATTGATTGTTATACCGTACTTAATCTTATAAAAACAGTTCTTGAGGCGTCATTCATTTACTCAAATCATCAACTAGCTGATTGTTTACCAAAGCTCTTGACAAGATTCAATTTCTAAATTTAAGAAGCAAACTTGGTGTACATAACCTGTACACACCAGTTTGAGGGGGAGTACTAGGTTCGTTAATAGTAGTGAAGCTCGAGAACCACTTTCAAATCAGCTGCTATCAGTTTGTTATGATTCTTGCTGCTGAGCATTACTGAACACGTGTGAAAGGGCATTAGGAAAATTGAGGCTGTAACCGACTTATGCTGCTGCATCTAATCTTTGTTCAGACATATTAGAAGCAAAGCTGCATCAATATTGTGTTTATTTTATTCTTTATTGTAAAGGGAAAAAACAAGATTACTCAAATTTCTTTTTGATTCTTCTAGCTATTTCTACAGCATTGCATAAAGTTTGCATCTTCTCTGTAATAGAGTGAACGAGACTCTTTCAGCCGGCGTCTTCTTTTTTGTGTTCCCATCGGAATCTCTGTTTTAGTCCAATGCTCTGTTATTTACGTCTTCCAAAGGCATACAAGAAAGCAAGAGAATAAAAGGCAACAAAATAGACTTTTTATCGCAGTAACAGTACCATGTTGTTCTTTGGAAGTTGGATGATGGTTTTACTAGGAAATCTTAGGAAAAACAATTTGAAAGCTTTTTTTCAGAAAAGGCCGTATTAGAAATGTAATAAAAATAGAACACTGTATAGTGTACACTTTGGGTCAAAGCACAGGTGGCAAAAATTTTGTTTGAAGGCTACCTAGTTTTGCTCGCTTCAGAATGAAGTACCTGAAAACATAATCTACAGATTACAAAAATGCATCTGCATCAGCCAATCTCATTTTTAGACTCCAAGGAGGCAACTGATCAACAATGATTCGATGTCTACAAATATCTTATTGGAATATCAATATAAGAGGATCGTCGTGTAATACATTTTAACCTCATGCCCACAAAAGCATTCCCGGATCCCCTTTTCACCACGCTGTACAATACCCATTTAGACACTGGATCCTGAATCCATTTTTCATGTTGAACACAATCTTGGTACGGCTTTTCTGGATTTTCAAATGGACCTGGAGGGTTCCAACTGAAAATCCCGAACTTCTTTTCCAGGATTAATGCACCTGGAAAATATTTTCCAGGCAATTAAGCATGCCCATAGGAAGCAAGGAAGGAGAACTGTTTGAGGCTGACTGCCTTGCTATGAACCAAGTTCACCCTCCTTTTTCTGTTATTCATTCCAACTGCAATACTCTTGACTAATACATGAGAAGTCCCATTACATCTCGTCACCTATGATACATGAAAGCACTTTTACAGACGAGAACTTTGGAAGACAACTGCTCGAGGCCAGGATCGTCAAGCATGCAAGGATTCTTTGCTCTTAATCTCAAATACCCTGTTTAGGACGTCCTCCATTGCCTGCACCACAATAACAAGAGACTATGAACAGAAGTATGGACTAGAAGAAATTTGACACCCATCACGGAAGATGGCGACTTAAACGTTGTGAATGGTAAAAACAACTACATATTCTAATGATAAATATATGCTGGTATGTGAACGATATCAAATAAACCAACCTAGCACATGCATACAAGAACATGGCAAACACGTGCAAACAGTTTTCTTTGTCCACTAATAGTACTTAAGAAACTACTAGTAGTGTGCATCCTCTGTTTTCCTTCTTTTGTCACTGAAGGTCCACGAGGTACCACGCCTTGCTAAATTATTGAATTGGTTCAAGTTCAAAATGGAAATCAGGAGAGTGAAGCGTGCAATAGATCTGACGGTTATGATCCTTTTTTGCTTCGACCATATGGAGTTTTACAAGTTCAAGGTCAGAATCACACCAATTTCCTTTACATACAACTGATCATTCTCTATATCTAAATGAGCTATATATGGTTGTAGAATCTCACGGCATGTCATTTTTTAAGTATTTCATTGATAATATTCTCGAGGTACCTAGTCGATACTGAGGCTACTAGAACAGCAGCAGGGAGGTATCCAGTCATCACCCTGTTGCGTTCAGATGGATAACTTGAAATGAACTAGTAGGAACTTATCGTTACTCATTAGTTGCACATCCCCAGACTTGAGACAACACCCAAAAAATCATGTTTTTATGAAAATACAAGGATACATTTATATTTATTTTCATTTGAATAAAGCAACGACAGATTTATGCTCAACCGAGCGAACTTTAACATATTTTCACCTACTCTTACTCATGAGCTAATGCATAATTGATTCTTTTATCATAGTTCAAAGAGTTGACATTCTGAAAAACATTGCAATATTTTCACCATTTTGAAACCAGCATATGTTATTGGCAGAATATCGTGATATTCTTGATTCTTGAAACACTGCTACATAATGTACACTGCAATGATATCACAATATTTTCCCCTTTTACTTGATATGTATGGTTTTTTTTTTTCTTTGTTCCATTTACAGTTAAAGAAGAAAAACTTTTACGAATGTTTGTCCATGCTTTTCTAGGAGAAATAGCAGGCAAAACATATTTTCATAATTGTTAATATTATCCCCTATATATTTTATTCATGGAATTCCAAATATTTTTATACTCTCCCTACAGGAACAAAATTTCAGAAAGTGAGAAAACTTTCTGATGAAAAACCTTCTAATGGAAAACCACCAGAGCACCTCATTCAACTCCATCAATCTGAAAATTCCGGTGCATAGGCAGAGCAAAACTGAAAAAGCAAACAGTCAATAATCTAGGGAAACAGCTAGCTCTTTTTACAATATATAACATCTGTTGCTTGTCGTTGTTACATGTATTGAATGATCTTGAAAGTTTCACCTGATCTCCTGCATCTTCCAGCAGCAAGAGAATTAAGATCCCAACAGAATCAGCATACCACAAAAGATCTTTGGCACCATTACGATTATATAACGTGCTTGTTCAAACTTCATTACATTAATATCAACCTTTAAAAAAAAAAAGGAAAAAAAGAAAACGACTGGGCTATAATCCTTCAATGTGTGTCGACTGGGCTATAATCCTTCAATGTGTGTTGAGACAGCATTTATAGCAACACTTTGTTTATTTGTTGATAAAGCTTAGCTTTTCTAGCTGTGCATGTATATAATTTTCAACTTTTCACCCTCATGATGCTACTTTTTACCTTTCAATTCAACTCCACTCACTCAGATCGAACTACAGCAAGCCTTCACGAAGTGGTAGTCACAATGCAGATAAAGAGAAGACGAGATGAAAAAATGAGAAGATTTGCAATCCCATATTTTTTGCCCTTTTCAACCAATGTTGAAAATGGCCCATTCCATGCTTGTCTGATGTCTCTACTACAAACTACCCACACAGCTAGAGCAATAAATGTGGACTGAACACATTAACCACTCATTAGAACATCCTCACATTCTTGCTTTTCATTTATGGCTCGACATAAATCTGAATGTCCGTATCAGCTATGGGGCAACAAGCCCCCACCAAGTAACATATATTATGGTGCTTGGTTTCTTAATCACTCCAAAAAATTAGCGTTATCCCCATGAAGTTTCCCTTTATGATGCGTGTCAACCTATATCATACAGTTGTTGAAAAGAATGGGCTAATTGCTACGGGGTTTACTCTAGACCCCAAACAACAAACTGATGCATCATCACAAACATGAAAGAGACAGTAATGCAGATGTGATTCAATTGGTTATTTTTCAAGCCATAGATGACATTCTTCAATATGGTGACAAATTCCAAAGATATAAGAAAACATCAATTCCCAGAGAACAAAAATTTTTGTGACTAAGCATTTTAAATGTCTCTTCTGTAGTCTGCAGATAATACAAGTTAGGAAGCAATTTTTGCAACTTGAGCATGAAAAATATTGTTGTACCATATAATGTAGTATGAACTCTGAAATCAAACTCACAGTTCTCAAGGAGAATTTCTGAATGACTTGACCATTTCATTTTAATAAGAAGCACATGAAGAGTGCAAATGCCCAGATCCTAAAGTGTTAATGTCTTAAAGAACAGAACAAGATAAGAATAACAAAAAAAAGAAGCATTGGCTTGACATACGATTTGGATTGAATGATTCCCAGCACATGTTAGAGTCTCCAAATTCATAGACAAATTACTAAAAAAGACTTGCCTTATCAGGAGTAGAAGCTCCTGAGGTGACACCGATCTTGATAGGACCATCAGGTAGCCAGTTTTCTTTCTCAACCAGTTCCCCGTGCTTCAACAGTGACCAAGATATTAGGTGAAACTTGTTAAGAATTAACACAGCTAATAATAATGCACAATGAAAATCAGAAAGTGATAAAAATGTAGCATACTTACATTTAACTTATAAATTATTTTGTTTCCTGGTCCTATTCTCTGCTCATTATCAATCCAATAAGATGGAATTCCCTTAAGCTCTGCAATTTCTTGAAGATGTGAGGTATTGCTAGAGTTCCATCCACCAATCACCAAAATGAGATCAAGCTTCTCTTTCACAAGACCATACATTGCATCTTGTCTCTCCTGGACATGGAACATGTAAGTTTGACATGCATATTAACTTGTCAATTTATCTTCTTGTCAGTCTTTGCAATGTATTACTAATAGGGGGAGAAAATGTGTAAACAGGATAACAGAAATAGATAAATTCGTGATGAAAGACGTCTTCCTTGCCTTCCTAAAAGTTTGTCCATCTGGACATACCTAGATGGAATCAGAAGTCCTGAGATGGATCCAGAAAACCAAATATCAAAAACAAAAAACCTATTCCTCAATAAATCCAAGGAAATATCCAGTGAAGAAGAACTGACCAAATTTTCAAAATTAGCAACGCATCATTCTGTCAGCTATGTCACACGGACTCTTCAAAAAAGGGGCCGCACCCGTGTCGACACGACGCTGGTGCTGGTGCTGCTCCGACACGCACCCCAACCACGTCCTTTTTCATGCAAGTTCAAAATATTTTCCATTTTTTTTTCTTCTCCCTATCCCTTTCTTTCTCTATGTATAGTAATAAAAGTAAAAAGAAAGGACAGATTAAGCTAAGAAACAAGATAAAATTATATATATTATAAATACATACATTTATATATATATATATATACATATATATAATAAATATATTATATATATACACCCTCGCTGCACCCTCGCACCCAAATTTTTTGGGATTCATCGCACTAGCACCCGCATCTGCACCCGCACTGGCACCCACACCCCGCACTCATGTGACATAGTCTGTCAGATGTTCGGGCAATTCTTTCATTGCTGATGTCATCTGATCTGTGAAACTTCATACTCTTAAGTTAGTGGCACTCTATTAACTTTCCTTAACATGTCTTACTAAGCATGTGTGTCCTTTCTACTTAGGGTCTGTGACTAAAAAGGAAAAAAAAAAACACCTTCCAAGGTGATCTGCTGCAATCTGAAACAACTATCACCTGATGTGTTAAGTTGCTTACTACCAGGCTGACAGCTCTGAGAATCAAGTGATTATGAGAAAATTGTATAGTCAGGGTTCCAGACAACTGTTTCATATCAAAAGTCTTGTCACTCATATGTGACAGACAGCTACATTATGATTAGATCAATTTATCAATCTAGACATACATGAAAAATCAGGACATCTGTAATGATAAGAAGAAAGAAAAACACTGACGTGAGGACCAGGGAATGAGGATAAAAAGAAATAGCAGAAAAGATAAAATAGAAATTATTTCTCAACGCTTATGTTTCTTTATAAAAAACTAAACCTGACTGGTCTCACAGCAATCATGAAAGAGTCTATATAGGTTCAAAACTAATGGGCCTATAAGTGCAAGACTGCAAGGGTTTGAGGAAATGAAAGATGAAGATGTCTAACCAATTTCTCCCTTAGAGAGCACTCTGTAACCCTGAAAAAATTTATAAGGTATACCCACCCATTGACACTCACAGAACAAGAATCAGATGCAGATGAACACAAAATACTTCCCATGTTATGCCTTCATGAAGTGCAGTTTCAGAGAAAAAAAAAAGGGGGCAGCCCAAAAGGGGGTCTGACAATTTTTTTGAAATGATCCCTGGCCATGGGAAAGGGAGAAAGTATACCCTGAAATTTATTTCAGGGTATCAAACGACCCATGAGGGACTAGCTGTTGAACTGGACTCGTCATGAGGATAACAAAATCTCAATGAAGTTAAAGCAATCAATTTGGAATGGCTGTTGGAATGTGCTATGTGGAGTCTTCATTTTCACCTACAATCAGTAATATTATCTGACGACAAAAAGTGATGTGATAATGTACACTTTTTAACAGCCACAACAGTTTTTAGTGTCAAGGAACCATTACAACCTATTCTTTCCACCAAAAGAAGGTATGGTGTTCTGCCTAGCCAGCTCAGCTTTCATTGCAAACAGAATCATTCCTTTAAGCACATTATTCTGCAAGGAAAGTGCCTAAAGCCCAAAAGAACAATGACAAGATGCTACCAACTAGGAAATATGAATGAAGAAAATATTCTTATTCGCCAACAAGCCAATAAAAGTGGGATACATGTAGATTTTCATAGAAATAATATGAAAATACCTGAGTAGCATCACAAGTAGTATTGAAGCTCATAAAATGATCATGGACAGTTTCAACTCCATACTTGCGCATCATAACCCTCTCAAGAAGCTTTCCTGGATTAAGGAATGCCAACAAAAAATAATATTAACAAAAGAATACATTGCAACCATTTGGATATGTCTGAACAGTCTAAGATTGGAAAAGGAGATGATGCACAATATCCCTACTGCAGCATTAACTCACCAATCTCTTCAGTTTCTCCCTTAAGCATAGTTGTTTGATTAGCAATGCCTACTTTACATAAGTCTCTATCTGGGTCAAATCCAGTGGATACTGCACTTTTGAATTTCTGCACATAACCAATCATTATTATCCAACAAGTAAATATCTTTGTCTGCTACTTGAAGGAATTGACAACTATTACCTCCATAAACTCTTCTTTTGTTCCACTTGAACAATCAAGTTTTCCGTGAAGGATATAATCAGCAACATACATTGCCTGGGTTGGATAGATTAAGATGCATAGACTCAGTATCAGCAATGTGAAAATATGACAATAATACTGCCAAAAGTAAGCTAACAGGAATTTATCATGATATTATGAAAATATCACCAACACAAAAAAAAAAATGCAAAAATATTGTGAGTTATTAAAAAACATTTTAAATGTATTAAGACTTTTTCCCTTTAAATATAATGAATATTTAAATATTTATCAATATTTTATGGAAAATTAGTTGCAACTTCATAATTCATTATTTTTTCTATTCACAAGTATTTTATATCTTTCAAATTCCTGAGAATTTTCCAAGAAAACCATTGTGAATAAAAACCTGGATGATATTTGTGAAAATGCCCCTAAGTAAAGATCCCCCATATTAAACTAAAAGTACACAACATTTTGGAGAAATGCAACATTAGAAGTCAAGTATCAAGAGTTACCTCTTTTATATTCTTCACAATGATGAAAGTACCTGCATTGGATGCAGTTGCAATAGTCTCTTCATGAGTGTATTTACCATGAATTACTGAGGTATACTCTGCCTTTCTGTGCTTATCAACTGTGTTCCACACCTAACCACATAATTACATGGACCATTAATGTCAATTATTGGCAAAAGAAGCTGAACTTATGATACTGACATATTGATCATTATTACCTTTGTTACCCACGGGCAGGTTGAATCAACTATTTGAACATTTTTCTCACTAAGTGCCAACAATTCCTGAATAGAAGCTCCAAATGCAGGTAAAACTACCACATCTCCCATCTCAACAACATCAAGATTCTTTTTTCCATTCTCAACAGGAATAATCTGAAGTTGCATCTCTGCTAACCTCTACAGGATAACAGGCAACATTATATTCATGAGGCATCTAGCAAAGCGAACCAATATATTCAAAATTTACAGGACATTTAATATCAAAAGGAGGAGAAATTACTTGGCATGAACCAGTTACAGATCCTTTATTTGTGGATTACAATTCACATGATTGACTCTAGGTTGAAAGTGATGTTTGTTGCCATACTCACAAGGAAATAAATATAGATATTTGTGGTGTATAATGCAGCACTAGATGGAGGATTACAACATTTCAGCCAGGGTGGAGCCAAAAGCGGGGTGGGCAGCAGGGGCCATGGTCCCCCTGAGGTCTTTGAAAAATAAAATTTTACATTTTAAAATTTTCAAAAGTCTTTGTTTGGCCCCTCTAAAACTTTTGGAAATTACTGTTGACCCCAGAGAAATATTTTCAGAAATTCTATTTAGTGGGGTAGATATATTATTCAGCCCCCTAAAAAATAATATCCTGGCTCTTTATTACCGAGATTCTCATGAATTGAGAAGATGAAAAAGAAATAACAGAAACTAGTTCTGTTTAGCATGATTCCTGTTTATCATTTATTTTCCTGTACAACACCGTAAAAAGCATAATCCATGGCATGGATTAGGGACTCTTTAGGCACATAAATGAGAATTTGTTAATGGCACCTAGCACCAAGAACATGCTAAGGCACAAGAAGTATAAGCACCCAGGATTCTCTAAAACATGGCTTTCCTGCAAAACAAACAACCTGGAAATGAAAAAAGTCTCAAAGTTTCAATGCTTACTACAAGCATAGGCACATGAAAATACCTCGTTCACCGTAGGGTTGTGAATAATTTCATTGGTGATCCAAATTTTCTTCATAGGAAACTGCCTCCTCGCTTCATATGCAATCCGAATTGCCAGCTCAACTCCCCAGCAAAATCCATAGGCCTCAGCCAGCTTGACAGTTACATTCCCCCAAGTATATTCATAGCTATTCTTCTTGAGTGTCTCTATGATATTGCCTATCATTATCCCATGAAATTCAAGAATGTCACAGTATCAATTTTTTTGCGATCCGGAAACCACAGCCCATCAAATTGAGAACGTGTGTGACAGTGACACCACAACTTTTCTCAAGGAAAAAGCAAAACAATCAGGCATGCAGATAAGAAGACATCCAATCAACTCCATGGTGTATCACCATAACACAGAAGAACGCAAAAGAAGCCCATAAAACTGCCCAAGTAAGCGTTCAGATTGTAACATTTAAAACTGTTTCGCTCGAGTCGAAGTAAGCATCAAAACCAACAATAACAACACTGATGAACCTTAATCCAAATAGTGGCAAAAGGTTCGTAAATTTTCAACTAAATGCAAGGGTCACAAGACTCGAACTACATGCAAGAGACTGACGAAGAATTCACGCTTTAGTCAAAGCACAAGCAAGAGTTTGCTGCCTGACGAGTAAAAAACGAAATGAGTTAGAGAACGAATACGACAAACAACCCCTAAACTATCCAAGTAATAAAGCAAGAGTGACTAGAATATATTTCCCAAAATCAAAAAATGTTCCGACATATTTGAAGAAAACATTTTCTATAAAATTATCAATATTCACCATTCCAAGTATACGTGAAATGACTGACCACAGCCCTGAGAAATGAGAATCCATGAAATTTTCGCCACAAAAACACATTTGAAGACTTTATTAAAATCTAGGAGCCCAATCAAAACCCGCATTCCTTCTACGAAATACAGAGAACGACAGGGTAGAAGGAAAAGGAAAAAAGGAGACCCACTCTTGTACTCCCTGTTGATCAACTGCATGGTCTCCTCCTTGAACCCGAACCCTTTTCGATTGTAGTTCTTGCTCCTCGTCAAGTTCTTCCTGAAGACCTTCGGATCAAGACCCGGCTCCGCGGTGCATCGGACCGAAAATACCTGCTTCCCGTTGCCGGAATTCAACCGTGATCCGGCAACTCCAAGCGACAGCAAGGGGTCGGGGAGGAGCAAGGCGCCCTTGGCGGTCACGCAGAAGGCCATAGCAGCTCGTTCCTCCTCTCCTCCCTCCTAACGCCTCTGCGACCTTCCTCCTCCGTCGTCCCCCCTCGCTTTACTGAGTGTAGTATTTAAGCTATTTCTTGTCCCAGAATTCCAAACGCCGGGAAACAACGGCAACTCGGCAAGTGCGCCGTGCTGCCTGTTCATCAGCTGATGATGTCCGGAACCGATTAGAGTCGACCCGAACCCCAATCTTTACTCGATAGACCTTTTGGTTCGGGTCAACTCCAAAAACACGGATTCTTATTAGCAAGGGATCCCCCTTCTGAGCAAATAAGGAAATAACGACACTTTTTATTTATAAAAGTTGACAAAGACAACCTTTTTGCTGACCTTTTGATCTCACTGTCTAATTCTGACTCATAATTTAATATATCTAATTCATTCAACTGGGTCTTTTTAGACTCAACCTTGAGTCTGAAAACTAGATTATGTTTCAATTTGAATGGAACCAAAGTTTTAAGAAGAATCTGGACCTTAATGCATGTAATTATATTTGGATAATGGGTGTGCTTGGATTTCTCGAATGAGATGAAAATTGAGCTATGCAACCCAACCCACTTCATTTGGACCTGTTATGACTGCAAAGTCAAGTCAAAGAAAGCTAGCCATTGAACTTGCAGCCCTCTCTCTCCTGAGTCGTTTTAGTCCTCAGATCGAAATGGGTCCAGCTTAAAGAAAAATGAAGGATGGGCTTCATTGGTCGTAATTGGCGTGTTCTTGGGTACTGTTCCTGACAACTTGTCTCTGTCCATGCTGATGCAGGGAGCAGCTACAGTCTTTGTGGATCAACAAGTAAATCCTATGAACATAACATTCATAATTGGCAAACCTTGACTCTCACATGAGTAGTCAAAAACTTACATATGATCTCAAAATTAGGGTGAGCGGGGAGACCCTCCAGCCTACAGAAGCTGAAGCCTTCATCTATTCATCAAACATCTTGTCTCTCTAAGCTATAGTGCATTCTTTTGGTACCTTGGGGTGCTCTTCCCTTTTTTTTGCAGTACATAAAATTGATGTCTCGAATATTTGAAAGTAAAACTACCCACCTAATAGCTCTCCCTCTGTCAATTGCACCAACCCTCTCAAAAACACATGATTTCAAATTACTTTATGATCTTTTCATATAATATGTCACCACCTACAGTCAAAGAAACCAGTTTTATTCGGCAGAGAACCAAAGGCGTAGAGAGGTGGGGGCTCCGTGGCTCTGAAAACTTAAATGGGTTGTTGAATTTGGGTGGGTCTACGTCCAGATATATCGGAAATCCCTACAAGACCTAGGTAGCTGTGTTCCATGACCAACTGAAAAAATTTGTCAAGTATATGGTTACTGCACCCCATAAAACATGTAGGAGAGAACTGCTGATACGATACCAAATCAAGTAAAATCGCCGTTAAAGGATCTTCAGGCCATTTCTGCTTTGGAGGACTCGAGGAGGCTTGCCAAGCTTCTTTTTCCGATGCAGCAGCAGATTTAGATTCATTTCTGTGGATGGCTGCGGTCTGAAACATTTGTTGCTGTCAGGTGACCATTGAGATGCTAAAAGGCCAGCAACTTTAAAACTTCTGTCTAAACTTTGAATCTGTCACGTACCAATCTTCTACGGCATCTTGATTTGCCAAATAAACTGATCAGAAACTATTAAAGATTACTTCCAACTAGATGTTGAAAAAACAGATATTGAAGAGACTTTGCTGCATTTTACACGAGAAACATCATGAAACTGGAGAAGTCCCAACTCCTGGGGAAACCATTATCAGTCAAAAGTCATCCATGGCGGGCTGTGTAAGAAGTTCCAAGAAGCCCCTGATTAATTTTTTGAGTCTCAAATTCGTTGATTTCCAATTTGCAGCAAGCACTTTCAAACGACATTTGAGCCAAAAAAATATTTTCTGCATCTAACTTGTTTGCTAGTTCAGAACATTTTTTACCATAAGAAACAATGGGATCTAGAAATATCTGTCCAAAAAGGATCTAGAAATATGTGTTTTCTACAAAAACAAGTTCTTCTTATCAAACGCTTTTATATATAGAATATGTTCGAGTTCATATGCATTTGAAGAACAAGCAGAACAGGTGGACTTGTTTCGGCCCGAACAACTATTCTTTTGTCAATTGTTTGTGCAGGACACACTGTGACACTATGTCAATTGTTTCATTTTATGTTCTGAACAAGTATGCAACCGTTGTCCATCGTTTGATTCCCAATTCCTGAACCAGTATATGGATACAATATATTTCATATACGCAAGTAAAAACCTGTAACACACGTCTCTTCGGAGACATCCAGTACAATTGGAAAAACCTGCTAACACATATTCCAGGAACCATATTCCACATTCAAACCAGATTTTTCACATTCCTCAAATTTGTTCATAAACATTTCATTCTCGACATTCAACGGATTCGTTAATATGCATTCCATATTATAAGATATACGTTCAACAAATCATATTTATCATGTGCTATAAACCAGATTTTCTGTTCTATTGTCAACACCTAGAAAAACAAAAAATGACAGGAACTAAAAGAGGTTTTAGTAAGACTTACCAACAACATATTAAAAAGAGATGCCTCAATTTTTTGCATTATTAAAATGACCAAGTCTCTCGCTCATAGTGGGTTTTTCATAAAATAATGCTCATTGTGTCTAAGGTTGAAACTAAGCAGTGCCATATAGTTCGCCTCTTGAATTGCTAAAATTTTAAAATGTACTTACTATAAAGATACCAAAGTGTGCAACCTATAAATGACATTTTTACCTTCATCAACGAGAATTTTATGTATGCATGCACCGTTACTTGAATTTGCCGCTCTCCACTAAATTACCTAAGATCCATAATACATGACAATCTTGTACACAAATTAAAACTTGAGTTTGAGTAACTTGAACTCAAGCTCAATTAATCTCGAGTAAGCTTGTTGTGTACAGATAGGCAGTGACATAGTCTCTTAAAAGTTCTTTATTTTAAAATGAGAA